>PVJX010028237.1:0-24088 GCA_004027295.1 Dolichotis patagonum | reverse complement strand
TTGTGACGACACCAGTATGCAAGGTAGCAAATATGGGGGATTTCCTTCTGTCTTGTTTTTGAAATCCAATATTGTTCTCAGTGTTTTGTTTTGCTCCAATTTACTGTTTTGCTTTATGCAATGTTCCATTGTGATTGACTTTATTCTATTTTGTTTTGGTTTGATTTTGCTATACCTGATGGCACGGACAACTATTGTGAAGATAAGATATACTATGGTAGCCATTGCTGATTTCCTAGTATCTTGCTTTGAAGTTCTGTACCACTTCCATTGCTGTTTTGATTGGCTTTATTCTGTTTTGTTTCATTGGATTTTATTATCTTTAAAATAAAGAAAAAGAGTGGGTTGTCATAGAGCAAGATTACCCTAGCACCTGCATGCCTTTGCTCTTTCTAACACGAATCAAAGCTGCACAAGGTGCTCACTAGCGCCACCTCTGGGGTTTCCCCAAACTCCAGAACCATGAGTTCAAATCGTGGTCTTTCCTTTCCTCTGTGCAAGTATTTTGTGAAAGCAACAGAGAGCAGATTAATTCAGTTATCTACATAAAAAAATTTTTGAAGAACTTACAAAGTACCTGAACTAATGAGAAAAGCAGGATTGAGCAATACAAAGTAAATTGGTTTCTGAACTGCTGTACTCGCCACCAGCCGTTGGTTAGGAAAGATGTCTTCACACAATAAACACAAACTACAAAAGGAAACTTGACCAAATTGGCCTTCTCAAAATTAAAATATTTTTCTCCTTCAAAGACATTCCTAAGAAAACCAAAAAGCAAGCAAAAACTTATTTGTAAATATAGTTACCTGACAAAGAAATTGTGTCCAGAATATATAAAGAACATTACAACTGAACAAAAAATAACACAAACAACAAAATGAACAAAAGAATTTGAACACGAGAGTAGATTCTTTACATTGTCAGTCATGAGGAAAACAAGAAGTAAACCATTTGGCTGGAATTCACGTTTGCCCCTCCTAAGCTCTGGGAAGGATGTGGGTCTCCCCCACTTTTCGGGTGGGACTCTAAAGCAGTGCAGTCACAGAGTCCGGTGAGACAAAACCACCTACTGTGAGGTCCGAGAGTCCACTCTAAGGCATTTACCCACGAGAAAGTAAAGCGCCATGTCCACACACAAAGTCTACACACAAGTGTTCCTAGCAGCTCTGCTTACAGTGGCCCTAAGCTGGAAAAAATCCAAATGCCCATTGGTAGGTGAATAGATGGACCAATTACAGCGTACTCGTACTGCGGAATATTACTCGACAGCCAAAATGATGAGTTATTAAGACACACGACAACACAGGTGAGTCGCAAGATCATTACGCTCCATGCAGAAGCCAGAGAGCCTGGACTGTAACTGCATGTCCACAAAACCCAAACGGGCCCACGGATCTGCAGTGACAGCGGTGGATCGGAGACTGTCTAGCACTGGGGGTGGAGGGAGGGATGTTTACCAAGAGTACCCAGCACGTTCCCAGTTGATGGGAGTGTTCGCTATGTGATTCCGGTGATCGTTTCACGGTGTCTGCCTATGTCAAAACTCATCAAATTACGCACTATCAACATGAGTGGTTTACTGCGAATCAGTGATGCCTCAATAAAGCTGTAAACACACACACACACACACACACACACACACACACACACACACACAGCAGAAAGAGTCCCCTTTAGCAGCTTCTTCCATATCGGTGGCCAGAACTCCATCACCTGGCCACACATGGCTGCAAGCACACCTGGGAGTTGCTGCCGTCCTGCCTCTGCACTGGGCCTCTGCCCACAGCACAAAGGGTCGAGAGCAAGGGAGGAGTCAGTGTAGAGAAGGAGACCACGAACTCCCCCTACCAGGGCAGCCTCACAGTGGATGCTTCCTGAGTTCCCAGGAGCAGGGTGAGCTGGCTGGTGTCTGGGGAGCCTGCCCAGCCCCTGCCCTCCTGCTCCAGGACTGGCACTCAGCTGGGCTCAGTGCACTGCCCAGCTGCTAGCTCTTTAGGGAAGCCACCGTCCCGATGCTGCTGTGGACAGAGGTTCCCATTCCACATCTGCCCATCTTCACCACACCCCGCAGAGAGGGGCGAAGATGCAGTGGAATGACAAAGGCTCTGCGGTTTGCTCCAGAGAGGAATGGCATCTACCTGGGCATTTACCTGAGGCAGGTGGAGTTTGAAACAATAATCCTTCACCCCAGGGCTGGGTAACAGTGGCACCTGGCCAAGGCTGCACGGCAGGGCAGCCGCTGGGCAGATGTCCTCTCGGAGGTGTTTTGTTCCAGAGTTCAGGGGCCCTTGTTCGAGCTGATGGTTCTGCAGGACCTTTTACGATCACTTCCGTCAGGCGATTGTGCATGCGAACACTTTCTTCACAACCGCCCAGCTTCCTTCACGTTTTTAATTAAGGTTGACATGAGCAAGGCCATTTCAATTGTGACCACTTTCACAAAGTGATCTTACAGATGGGAAAACTGCAGCTCTGAGCCGTAGCAGGTCCTGGGCTTGGGCAAGATCAGCCAGCCGAGCTCAGAACAAGCACCTGGAGCCCAGCGAGAGGCCGGGACACCAGAGCCAGGGTGGGGTCGGCATCAGACGGCCCTGAGGTCTCAGCGGAAGCCGAGTCCAGTATGTGGCCTGGGAAAGACAGGGTCTTTCAAGCCAGGCAGCCTCTTGGGAGCATTTTCAGGTCCTGGCAGAATGGGCTTAAGAAACCTCATCCTGATTTCCCTCCCAGCACAACCCCCACACTTGCTGTCCTCTAAGGCTGAACCCCTCACTGCCTTCGGTCTAATCTTTTGCCTTGAACTATCCAAATTCTGAGCCTGTGCCCAGTTTACCCCACAAGTGTCAGTTTCCAGGAGCCTGGGCAAATTGGGGCAGTGGTCACCTGACCCCTGCCCAAGTCTCTCGCCCATGGACCCTAGAGCAGCTGGCTAGGTTCCTGGGCCCCGTTGCAGTCCCTCCCACAGCACTCAGCCCCTGGGTGTGTCTCCCAGGAGACGTGCCATCCTGGACCCTTCTGTGAGGCCCTCCCTGCCTCTCTTCCCTGTCCTGTTTATGGACACTGGAGGCCACTGGCTGTGGGGAAAGAACGTGGGTGGGTGGTGGACAGATGCCAATTGCAATTATTTCCCTGGAGCACACCTGCCTGTAAGTTAGAGCTGAGTCCCCAGGGCTGCCGCATCAGCCAGGAGGGCTCTTGGGGGGCATGCTGGGCAAGTGAGCCATTTTTCTCCCTCCCTGGAAACAGGCGCTCACTACATTGCCCAGGCTGGGCTTAAACTTCCAGTCCCCCTACCTCAGCCTCCCAAGCAGCTGGACTGAGTCATGCGCCACCATGCCTGGCACAGCACCTTGCTTTTGAATTATGGAGCCCAGAATGAATCCACAGCCCTGGTTTGGAGCAATCAGAGCACAGAGCCTGGAGACAGAGGGGTGAAGGCAGGGAGAACAGTCACCCCCAGGCACAGGAGGAGATTGGCGGATGAGCACTTGGTCCACAGCCTGGGCCAGGCCTTTTCCTCCCGCTTGCCCCCCAGTCCCACCGGGGCAGAATGTCCCTGCCACCAGCATGACTTGGAGGCTGGCTGCGGCCACCATTCCACGAGCTGGCCAGCTAGATCTCTTGCAGGCAGGAGGACTGGCGAGAACATTGAGAGATCGGTAGAAATAATTTTCCTGCCCAGTGGAGTGAGGAAAATTGGTGGCTGACTCTGCGGCCCAGTTTTCAACAAGGGCACTGCTCACTCTCCAGAGGCTGCAGCCCTGCTGCCCCCTTGTGCCTTCCCAGCAGGAGGAGCTCTGTCCCCTCCGCACTGGGGTGCAGCCAGCATTGGGGGCTCCCTGCCATGAATCCAGGGCCCAAGACTGAAGACTATCTTGCTCGTGCCAGTCCTGGTAGATGCTTCCTGGACAGTCCTGTGAGTGAGCGGCAGTGTCCCCTCCATGGGAGGACACGGTCTTGTCCAGGGCTACTGCGGACACACAGGAGCGGGGCTGAAGTCTCCTGGGACACAGGTGAGGCTGGCCAGTGGCCACGAGGACATGCAGGGGAGTTCACAGTCTCCCGTGCTTACACTGCTGTCCTGGGTGGGAGCCAGAAGAGAGGCAGGACACAGCCAACCAGGAGAAGAGCCCTGGAGCCCTGAAGACTACGCCCCGTGAGATCAGGTTTCTCCGCAGGAGACAGCCAGCAAACAGGGTCTGGACGGAGGTGTGGCTGCACCAGGGGCCCAGGATCACACAAGCTTTTTTATCTACTCCCTTGTTCAGAGCAGCAGAGTGTGTGCAGCTACAGGTGGGTGCCTGTGGGAGTGCAGGAGGGGCAGCAGGGCCTCAGGGCCTGTGAGGAGAGTCACACCAGAGACTCCCACAAACCCTCGGAAAGCTTCGAGTCCTGGATGAGAGGCTTCAGGCAGTAAGGAGCCAGTGCAGGTTCCTGAGCTGGAGACACACGGTGAGAAAGGCACCAGGATGCTGCAAAGTGACAGACATGAAGCAGATTTCGGGTGCGGGCGGGAGGCTGTGGGGAGGGGGATCCCTAGATGGAAACTTCTAGGCTGAGAATGGTAGATACGAAGTCCAATGAGCTCCAAGCTCCCTCAGCCCCACACCACTCAGCTAGGCCTCCACCATTATCCCTGGCCATGCAAGGCAGTGCCAGGCAGGCACGGGAGAGCTCCTACCGTGCTCCCCAATGCCTGGGCCTCTTGGGGACCGGGCTCCAGCTGCCTACCCCAGTGCCCAGGATCCTCATCTGTGACCAACTTGGCTCAGCACCCTGGGCCTGGAGCTCTGCCCAGAGGTGCTGGGAGGAAACTCAGAATGGCCCCAGGTACCACCCACAGAGGCCTGGCCCTGCTGCCAGTGGCCTCCACCCATGTTGCCTGCCCAGCCCTTCCCCATGCTGGGGCTCAGCCACTGGCCTGGCATGACCCTGACCACTCACTCCTGACCAGCCTGGTGGCCAGGGCTTTAGGTCAGAGCCCTGTGGGTCTGGGAGGCTGCGCCAAGGGACCCATAATGTGGCAGAGAAAGCCAAGCCCTTCCAGCGACCCCCACCTTGGCTAGGTCCCGTAGGTGACACTTTGGGGGAAGACTGACCCCCTACTTGCTCAGTAGTCTTCAGGAAGGGACTCTGCCTCTCCGAGTTTGAGTTTCACCATCTGCAAAAGAGGACCTGTGCCACCTCCCCCCCAAACTTATTCCATGAACCTGTGCTCTGCCCTCCTTCCTTGTCATCTCGGGTGGGCTGGGGGCTATGGCAGGGGACCGGGCGCGAGACAGAGGGAAAGGCTCTTCTGGGCCCTCTAGGCAGGCCCAGAAGTCTGCAGACTGCTGAGCTGAGGCAGCGCCGCCCCCACCTCCGCCCGCCCCCGCCCCCTCCCAGCCATCTGCGTGTGGGCAGCAGAGGAGCCCGGGCAGCATGAACACTCTGCACGACTAAGCAGGACCAGCCTCTGGGGAAGGGCGACCGCCCAGGCGGAGGCTCTGTGGACAGAGACCCCACCAGGACACGCCACGCAGCCCCCCATTCCTGTCTGTCTCTGGGGAGGGCAGGGACACCAGGGCTGTGAGGCTGAGCTCCCTACTCCTTCTCCTCCTCCCCCTCCCCTGGCTACCCAGTACCACCCTCCCTCCCCTCTGGCCTGCTGGGACAGGAGAGGACCTTGCCCCGCACTAACGGGCTCCAGTTGGCTGCCAGCTCCTCTTCCTGTGCCTCCTCCATCGCTTCCCTCCCTCCCTGGCTGTCAGTGCTTTTCCCAGCACTGTACTGTGCCTGGGTGCCGTGGCCTACTCCCCTCATTAAGGAGAGAGAGCAGAAGCCTCAACACAACACTCAAACCAGGAGCTGGATGATGCGGCGCGAACGTCTGCGGGGCCACGAAACTGTACCCCAGCAGTGGCTGCCACAGCTCCATGTTCTGTTGCGCATATTTTGCCACTTTCCATGTGCCAGCGACTCACCCTCCTAACCCTCCACACACTTGGCCTGCTGCAAACACGTGCGGACCAGAGTCCCAGGTCCTAAGGCAGGACTGGGGGTCAGAGCATGTGCTCTGTGACCCCCGTCCACGACCCAGGATCCTTCTGGCTCCATGTGCTTTTCCCAGGGTTCACTGCAGACTGCTACTGGGCTGGTCAGGGTGGAAGACCTCGTCCCTGGGCATTCACACTTGCCATCAGAACAGCCTGCCTGAGGCCTTCGGGGGCCTTACCTAGGTGTGGACTGGCCAGCCGTGTGCTCTGCTGGGGCGCAGGATGGGGTGCAGCTGCCTTACCCCCACCACCACCATGCAGCAGTGACTTCCTGAGGTCACCTTCCCTCTGAGACTCCTGGAAGGTGGCTCCTCCATATCAAGCAGCTCCCCCAGCCTAGGGGTCAGCAGGAGGGTCAGTATGGTGCAGAGGATGGGGGGGCAGCCACTGAGGGTGAGGGCACAGCAGGGGCACGGGGAGGGGCAGCCTGGTGGTCACACTTGGGACCCGAGACTTCTTCACCTGGAAAGCATGCGCTCCCTGAGGTTCATGCTCTGCTGTGTTTCCAATGCTCTGCTGTGTTTCCAAAAGGCAGAGCCCGGCAGGTTGGTATACAGTAGGTGCTCAGTAAACGTCAAGGGATGCACTGAACGGCCAGAGGCGGAGGTGACCGCCAGGTCAGGACCAGTCGCTTCCCGGCTTAGGGGACGCATCCACTCCGCCCCCCGGGTTCCCCGCGCGCGCCCCGCACCCCTTCATTCATGCCCTCCGCCATTCACGCGCGGGCTTCATTCATTCCTTGCGCGCCGCCGCTCCGTCCCCGCGCCGCGCCGCGCCGCCGACTCCGGGCCCGGTCCGCCCCGCGCCCACCACGTGCGCCCGCCGGCCGCTGCGCGGGCCCCGCCGGAGCAGCCGCGGCTGCGCGGGCCAGGCTGGCGGGGAGCCGGGCCGGGGGCGGGGGGCGGGCGCTCCCTGCGGGAAGTCGGGCGGGTGGGAGCCCCGGCCGCGCCGCCTCCCGGCGCTCGGAGCGGAGGGGAGGGGAGGGAAGGGGAGGGGGCGGCGGGCCCGGGCGCTGCGGCGGCGGCGAGCAGCGCGGCTGCCCCGGGGCCATGTGGACGGGAGGCCGCCGGCCGGGCCGGCTCCGCCGGGCGGTGAGTACTGCGAGCCGAGCCGAGCCGAGCCGGGCGGGCGGGGCGAGGCGGGGCGGGGCGGGCGCTCGCGCCGAGGTGTCCCCGCGCGCGCCCCCGGCCCTTCCCCCTCCTGGCTCCCGGGGACCCAGCACTCTGGTGCGGGGCGGGGACACCGGCCTCCTCCCCTCCCCGCCCCCCGCGCGCCGGCCGGGGCGCCCGGATCCCCCGCGGGGTCCCCGTCCCCAGCGCGCGCGCGCGCCTGCGGCGGGAGGAAGGGTGGCGCGGGGACGCGGCGAGGCCTGCAGCCCGAGAGCCGCTGCGCGCTGTCCGGGGCCAGTGTTGGGTGTCCCCCTCTCCCCGCCCTGCGTCAGGGGGCCGGGCCGAGCGGGCGGGAGGCGCCGGAGCCAGGCCTGGGAGCCGGAAGGAGGCTGGCCCGGGGCCGGTTCCGCCAGGGTTCGCGGCGCGTGGGCGCGCACAGCCCTGCATCTTGTCCAGCGCCAGCAAGGCCAATACTGTGGTTCTGGCGCTTACAGGGGAGGAAACTGAGGCCAGGGAGGCGAGGGGCTCGCTTGGGGCCACTCAGCTGGCGCTGTCACCTGCCCAGCCCGGAGACTGGGAATTTCTGCTCCAGCATTTCCGCTTCCTGCCTGATTTAGAGCTGTTTCCTTGCTTGTACCTGTCCCATCCCACCCCATGCCATTCCCAGTGAAGCGCCTGGGGGGCAAGAGTCCAACGGCAACGTCCTGCAGTCCACAGAGTTTCAGGGTGGGAGCAGAGCGGCAAGCTGGCTGGGGAACTTGCAGGAGGGGAGCCCCTGTGCTGCCTGAAGGTCAGGCCTGGGGTGCACAGGTCAGGCGGGTCTCCGTGGCCTGGCTGTTACTGCAGTCCCAACCCCAGGGCCTCTGAGGAAACCCCCTTACCCTCTTTGGGCCTCAGTTTCCCAGAAGCCCCTGCCACCCCCAGGCCAGACTCCAAAGAGGACTTGTGAAAGAGCCCCACATCCCATGTTGTGCTGGCCAGCAGGCCAAGTATGACCCTGCCCTGCAGGGACAAGGGGCTGCCTAAGGCGGCTGTGCCTGGCATCTGTGATGCACGGGGCGGGAAGGTGACAGCAAAGGCCCTGGCAGCCTCCTGCAAACCCTTCATTTTCACAACCCTCACTATAATCAGGGTGGCACAGAAAAGGAAGCGCAGCGGCAGATGCAGGGGCCAGTGCCAGACACAGGGCAGGCAGCGGGCAAGGGTCAGCTGCACTGTCTCGGAGGACAGTCCCAAGTTAGTGTCTCATGCTTGTAGATTGCTGTGGCATCAAGATCCCTGAGGTGTCGGCCCCTGGAACGCTGTGGGGGTAGGCTGGAAGGAACTTTGTATGGGCCAGGAGACCAGAGTGGGGCACTGGCCCTGGCCCTGGAGTGGAAACAAGGCCCAGGCAGCCTGGAGGGTGACCTTCCCCCCAGAGGGTCTGGCCCACAGTGGGTGGCCTTATCCAACACCTACTGTGTGCAGGACAGCATCCTCATGCACCATCTCCATGGCAACACTTTGAGGCAGCATCCCTACTCCTGCAGACACCTAGGCTTGCAGAAGGTTGAGCAGGCGAATGAATGAATAAATGAATGAGGGGCCGGGAGTGACAGCAGTCCACAAGCCCACGGCTTGTTGGAGGTGGTCCACAGGTGAGGCCAGTGGGCTAGAGGAGGAGTCACACAGGTAGGAGTACGGTAGATGGCAGCCGAGGCCTGCAAGGGTCCTATAACCAGAAGAGTTTGTCTTGCTGGCGAATGAGGATCAGGGCATGGCCATGGAGGCACCCATTCACAAAGCCCTGAGCTCTCCTGGGATTGTCACAGTCAGGCAAGTGACTGGAAGGTCACCAAGAGTGGCTAGTGGTGGGAGATCCTCCAGAAGCTTCTGTCGATTGGTTACAGGAATGAAGGGTTGAACAAGGGACTGTGTGACTCCGTACATAGCGTCTGCATTTGCCTCACAGGTTCTCCTGGCCCTTTGCCACCCACTGGAGTTGCTTAGGGGACTCTAACATGGATGTCACAGTCTGATGCACAACATGGACCCTGGCCAGGGCAGTAGCTGGGAGGCACAGAAGTAGCCCAGCCCCAATGGGCCGTGAGCCTGGAGGACAGCATCGCAGGCTCTGCTGTGAGCCAGTGCCAAGCACTGAGCGAGGCCAGGGCTCTGCAGTTGCTTGTCTGGTCAGTGGGCCCTGGACTCATGTGGAGATACACAGAGGTCAGTCCCGGCCCTACCTGAGGAGGACAGGCTTGGCGGCCTCCATCCAGCCCTGCCCCTGGTGGTGCCTGCTGGGGTTGGGAGGAGCAGAGGTGAAGCAGTGGGGCATCAGTGGTTAGAGATGTGGACAGGTGGCAGGAGAGTATCATGGATTTAGGTGGCAAAACAGAGGTGGATGGGCAGATGGACGGAAGAGTTGGTGTAGATGCAGGCCTGGCTGGATAGAAGGAAACGTCTGTGGTACACGCATGGGGTATGCACGTGGCAAAATGGGAAGATGAACAAACAGGTGGGAGAAGCTAAGAATGTGTGGGCGGATGGAGGAAAGGGTGAGCAAGGGCGGGAACGAGAATGGCCATGTCCAGGGGTGCCCTCTGGGAACAAGTGCTGGAGTGGGCAGGTGGGTGCTTGAATGTGTGTCAGTGAGACGCCAGGTGTGGGACTGGACACAGGAGGGCTGATGCAGGAAAAACGGGTGGACGGCTGGTGAGTGCCTCGGTAGATGCACGGACACAGCCACACGGGGCACAGATGTGTACACAGGTGGCACATGGTGACAGATACGTGCCTGGCAGGAAAGGGCACACAGGTGAGCAGGCAACTGGGCAGGTGTAAGAACAAGAGGCTGGGTGGATGGGTGAGTGCGGGCTGGCACATGGCAGGTGCAGCCCCTGGGGCGTGTCCCGAGCATGCCTGTGTGAGTGGACAGGTGGCAGGAGGGCTGGTTGAATGGTGGGTGGAGCTCCAGGCCCTGCATCCCTTGATTGCCCAGGTGCACCAGCATCTTTTGCTCGCATGTCCCAAGGTCCCTGGAGAGGTTGCAGCACTGGGAAGGGGACCAGCCTTGCTGACTCAGACTGAGACATGTAATCCTACCTGCAGGGTATCGGAGAGGAAAACCAGCCCAATCTGGTGGTCATTAGGCCTCTCCAGCCCTGTTGTGCTTGGCAAGCTGAGCTTAGGGACCATGAGGCAATGACCGCCATGGCCAGCCAGGAGGTCTCAGGGCCTTCCTTGCTGGGGCCCCCCTCCGGGGGAGTGTCTGGCAGCTGAAGCAGGCCTCTGCTCAGGATAAGGAGCACTGGGGCAGATTTGAGGTTCCCATACCAAAGGCACCAAGTGCATGCCACAGCCACTGCCCAGGGTCCTCAGGCCAGTGTGGCATAGTCAGGCAGGAGCAAGTGGTGACACGAGGCTGAGCTCCCCGTGTGTAAAAGGGGAGCATGGCAGAAGCTTCCACACAGAGGGTCACTGCAGGGCTTGCCACATGGGCCCAGGGTTTCACAGTAGCCCTCTGCCCTGGACCAGGGGACAGGGCAGTGCCATAATGTGATACCAGGAGCGCTGCCCACTCTCAGGGTCTCACTGCCACCCCGGGCCCTGGTGTGTCCTCCCTCCAGGAGCCCAGGCTGCCTCTGGCTCCTCCCTGACCCTTCCCCTCACCTCCCTCTCCCGGTCCTTTGGGTGCCCACCCTAGGCCTGCAGCAGTGGCTGCTGACCAGTCACTTGGTCTCTGCAGGATGCTGCTCTTTGCAGCCTTAACCCAAGCCTGCAGTTGCCCCGCTCAGCTCTGAGGGGGCACCCAGGGGGGCGCCAGAAATGAAGCTGAGCAGATGTGCAGGGCCGAGGGCTGCTGTTCCAGGGCCGGAAGCCCTTTAGGGAGAGGGAACCTGGGCTGCCAACCCAAGATGGCACAGAATCCTGCAAGGCCTTTGGTGGTGGCTGGCCATCGGGTCGCTAGGACAATGCAAACTTGTCAGATGCTGCCCAGCACTCTGGGGGAGGCTCAGAGGACTAACTGGCCCGCGCCCCCCAAACACTCCCGCAACCACAAATTCATGCAGTCAACACGTCTGAACCCTGTGGCAGTGGGCCCTAAGGTCCTGGTAGACCGAGGCTCAGTGCCTGTCCCAGTTCAGCAGATGTAGGCACCTGGCTTTGCCCCGTCCTGTTGGAGAGCTGGAGAGGGGTCTGGAACTCGGGTCTGCCCGCCTCCTAGTCCAGGGACAAGGTGGGCCTGCAGCCGGGGAGGAGTTGTCTGGGTGCACAAGAGCAGCTGCCTGGGGCTGCAGCAAGCAGGAGGGGACCACGTAACCTCCAGGAGCCTGTGGCCCCTCCCTGTGTCCTCACAGGGGGTCTGTGCCAGAGCAGCCCACGCTGAGCTGGGCACTCGGGAGCTGACAGCCCGATCCATGTGTCTCTCCTTTCATCCCTGCACCTGTTCACTCAGCTGCTGCTGGCTCTCAGGAGAGGTGGGAAGCAGGGGAGCTCCTGCCAGGGGCCAGCTTATATGAAAGGCAGGGGTCCTAAGAGACTTTTGCAGGAGTTCCTGATCTAATCTCGGGGGCAGAGAGGGAGAGGCTGTCAGACTGGCCATGAGGGTTGGATGGGAGTTAGATGACGAAGGGAAGAGAGAGAACAGCAAGTGCAAAGGCCCTGAGGCCACATAGAGCTCATCACCCTCACGCAGTGAATGGTACTTCCTTTGGAGTAAGAGGAGCAGGGAGTGGCAGGCAGCAGAGGCCCAAAGCTGGCCCTCAGCAAGCCCCACAGGCTGTGTGACAGTATGCAGTTGCCCAGGCATCCAGTGTGAGATTTTCAAAGGTTATGCTGGCCACATCTGGAGTGGACCCAGCCTGGGACACCAGGGTGATCACAGATGTCCCAGTGGTGTAGTGGTATTGGGGTCCAGCAAGGGGAGTTTGGGGGTGGAGGGCAGTGGTCAGGTCTCAGACAGGCTCAGTCACCAGGGCCCAGGGGTGAGCAGTGGGCCGGGCAGGAGAAGGTTCTGGAACCGGTGCTCATGGGCCCCATGGGGTTCTGCACACAGGTCAAGGCTGTCACCTGGGCCCGGGTATGGGGTGAGCAGGGCTGTAGGCACAGGCAGTGCTGTGTGGGCCCAGGCCATGCCCCAAGCCACACCAGAGGCTGGTGCGGGGTGCCAACTGGCGGCCACCTGCTGGCCGAGGGCCCAGTGCTGCCACCCCCCTAGCAAGCACCCTCTACCTACAACCCCATTTCCTGCAGCTTTCGGGGGGGCACGTCTCCATCACCAGCTCCCCACCTAACTGCGCCCTGGGCCCCCAAGTGCCCAGGCTCTGGCTCCGCAGCGTGAGCAGCTGGTGTTCCTCCCTTTTCCCCTGTGTGTCATTGAACGCATAACTGCTAGCGGCAGAGGCTGGAAGTAACGACGGCTTGAACAAGATGGGCCATTTCTGTCTCGGTGAAAGAAGTAGTGCAGGCAGGCGGTCACGGAGGACCCGGCCTCCCCGTCTCCTGGCTCCTCCAGCCCTCACACACAGCTTCTGCCACAAGTTAGCAGCTGGCACAATATGGCCACCACCGCCCCACAGCCCGGCGCGTGTTTCAGAGGCAAGATGGGGAGTGGGGGCAGAAGACACGGGCGAACAGGCAGATCCCTCTTCTTTACTAGTGCTGGTTTGCAATGCCTAAGGCTTACATTCCCCGTGGGGAGTTGGTACATAAGCACAACACATCTCAGCTCCCCAGCAGGAGCGCCAGCGACTTGTGTCTCTATCTCCTTGACCATCCTCTGGCTGCAAAGGCACCTGGGAAATCCAGTCCTGTGGTTCAGTGTCTTGCACCTCAGATCAAAGGGAGGAGGACAGGGCAGCCTCCCGTTTCTAGCTTCCCCTCCTTCTGGCCCGCTGCTCCTGCAGTCCCAGCATGTGTCAAGCTGTCCATTCCCCCTTGCCTCTCTGTGCCCCTGTGCCCAGCCCTGGCCCTGGCCAAGGAGACAGAGCGCGTGAGCAGGGAGGCACAGCCTCCCAGCAGCGCCCAGGACATGACCTTCTCCACCCCAGCACTTTCTGAGCCCTGCAGCTGCTCTCCCATTTAGTGAGAATCGATTCAGGGCGGGAGGTACCAGGACCTCCCCCACACTCCAGTGACGGGTGATTGGCTGGCCGTCCTGGCCAGGGAGGGCAGGCAGCCTGGCCCTGAGCAGGCTGGGTCCCAGCCCTATGCAAGGCAAGGTGTGGGGGTCCGTGTTGGGCCGAGGTTGGGCCGGCTGAGCGGGATGCTGAAGAGGGCCGGCTCGGGGGCACAGGGCCCTGACACCCCCAGTGCCCCGAGGGAGCCTAGGCAAACAGCCCCCATCCAAGAGGTACCTCGCAAGGACCTGCATGGCCGGAGCCACCAGTCGCCCAGCCCCAGTGCAGGGCTGAACCCCAGCCAGAGGGCCAGCTCACCACTGGCCACCCCGGAGCCCCAGGACACAGGCAGTGGGGCTGCTGCGGGCCCCCTCGCATGCCTGGGCCGCCGGCGGGAGGCCAGGCTGCCCTTCTCCAGGTTCCTGGATGAGGTCACCGTGCGAGTGCTGGACCCCAGCACCCTGGAGGCCTTCAGGGGGCTCAGAGCCCGCAGCCCGGGTCTGTCCCTGGAGGAGCAGGGTCCAGCCCACGCTGCGCAGCCCCTGGCGGCGGCGGCTGCATCCCCAAAGCAGAAGGAGCTAGCCGGGAGCCCCCAGCTTTCCCCAGAAGTGTCAGCAGGGGCAGCAGACCCCGGGGCCCTGGGCCAGCCGGATATTGGGAGCCCTCTCGTGGGCAGTGGGCAGCACAAAGGCTGGGCCGCCTACCCCTGGAGGCCTCCAGACCAGGTGAGTCACTGCCTTAGCCTGTCTCCTTAAAGGCCTCTGACCCCCATTCCGTCCTCAGCAGGTGAGGCCTCAGTGGCAAAGGGAAAGGTCGCTAAGGGGGCATACTTGGCTTTGGGGAGGCTGACTCCAGACCTCACCTGGCCCTTGTGCCCCTGGGGGTGTGCTGTGGGCTTTTATGGGATTCTCCCTTCATTGTTGAGGCTCAGACAGCTCCATGAGGGGAAGGATTTGACACAGTCCTGGCAGGCAGGGCTGTGGGCCAATGTGCCTGTTTGACAGAGGTCCTGAGGGGCTGCTGCTTGCTTGGGGGGACAGGGAGCCAGGCATGGGTTGTGGGTCTCTCTTCTGGGCACCCCCATGAATCTCCCAACCTCAGGCAAGCAGGCAGCAGGTCGGGTGCCCTCAGACAGAGCTCTGTAGGGGCAGGATGCTGCCCAGGACGCTGTGGTACCCCCTTCCCTTGGTGCTTGGACCCCTGGTGTTGGGGAGCACAGCTGAAGACATTGCCCTGTCCCTGTGCCTGGGTCCCAGCTTCTCTTGGGAGAGGAGCTAAGGGAAGCTATGACTGGGATGTGGCCATTGTTAATGGCACCCCCAGAGTACAGAGGAGCCCACCCTGGGCCTCAGCCCTTCCCAGGCTACCTGTGCCCCCACCTCCTGGGACCTGCCCTCTCCATGGATAACTAGTCCCATCAAGTTCTGGTTCTTTGCAGCCCTACTGCCCATCCCCAGGTCTACTGCGGCCCCAGGGAACCCTTCAGCTCGAGGCCAGCTGCCTGCCAGGTGACCACATAGGCACCCCTTACTCCCTGGTGGGCCTTAGTTTCCCCAGCCAGAGACAGGCTGGGTCCCCAGCACCCTCCATAATGCGCCAGTAGTCTGGGATCCTGCCTCTGTGTGTGGTGGGCTCTGGGTACCATACAGATTTCTCTTGGGGACCAGCAAGTCCCTAGGGAGACTGGGGATTCCTAGGCCCTTGGTGGCTCTGTCCTCGCGGACGACCTGTCCTGTTGGGTTGTGGGAGTGCTAGCTGGGGACTGTGTCATGCACCTGGCAGAGGGGCTGGTATTGGCCTAGGCAGCAGCGCTGGCCTTGGAGGTTCCCAGGCTGTAACCCCCACCCCGTGTCACTCCACCCCACCCCCAGGGGCACCCACTCCAAGCCCCCAGAATGCCCACCTCCTGAGGCTCTGAGGGCTGCTGGTGCAGGGCCCTGGCTGGGAACCTAGAGGGGCAGGCAGGAGCATGAAATAGGAGCTCAGCCACTGGGGCAGTGGCAGTGGTGGAGGTGACTGTGACGATGACAGCTTGCACTTTGACATAAGCACCACTCAGATGCCTCCAGGCCTGACCAGGTGTGTCCCTGGCAGGGTAGAGGGCTCCTGGATGAAGGGGAAAGCCTGGCTCCAGGACCTACCTGCAGTCCTGGCTAAGAGCCAGCACTGGCCACTTCCAGAGGCCACCTAGCCGGAGAGGGCCCCAGATTCCAGCCCTGCTCATTCTGTTGGGCTGAGCAGCCATAGGTGGATCCCTGTCACCATCCAGCGCATAAGCAGCCCCAGAGCACTGGCTGCCCTCCTGGCCTCAGCCTCCCTGCAGGCAGGGCGAGCTTGGGCCCTAGGGTGCAGCCCCAGAGTGGGGACCCCAAGGTCCCTAGGGAGGTGCCACCACTTCCCAGCCCCCTCCCCGTCCCTTGCCATGGGGGAATGTGGGATGGAGTTGCCATATCTTCCACAATTTTCAGTGGAAGCCAAAAATATGGATTTTAAAATGTAAATTCTCCCAATTTTTAACTGTTGGCTCAAATGTTGAAAAAGAAAGAAAGGAAGAAAGAAAGAAACCTCAAGCGGGCCAAACACAACACGCCGGCAGCCAGATTTAGCCCAGGGAGGCCAGTTTGCAGTCACTGCCTGGCCTGTGCACCGCGCCACAGACAGAGGAAAGTCCCTCTGGGGTCCCCAGGGCCCGGCTGGAACTGGGGGCAGACAGCATCACTTCTGCAGCTGGTCCCCGGGGTCCCCAAAGAGGACTGTGTGGCCCCTACTGGAGACAGCCCCAGGCCAGGACCTGGACTTAGATCCCCATCTTACTGGGTGACCTTGGGCAGGTGCCGTCCCCTCCCCCTGAATCACTTAGGGTCCCAACCACAGTTGTGGTAGGAATACAAGAGGGGCCCAGTCAGGACACCTGGAGGACGTGAGGCCAGCAGTCCTGTGGGCAGCCAGGCATGACACCAGTGGCCCCTCTGCCCTCCTGCAGCCCCGTGTGGCTGAAACACTGCCTGGGGCCAGCCCCCCCCCAGATTCAGCTCTCCCAACTGCTGTGAAATCCGGACCCTTGCCCACACCCCAGTCCTCCATCTTCTCCCCAGCCTCTCTTCCTTCCCTCAGGCCGTGGGCCTGCTTTCTGCCATACCCCTCCCCCACTGGCTGAGCCTGCAGGCTGCCCTGGGATGCCACCCACAGCACCCAGGAGTGCTCCTCTACTCCCCAGGGTAGAAGCCCAAGTGCCATCAAAGGCACCTGCCCCAGCTCTGCCCTCAATCCAGCCCTCCCCCCAGGAGACCCCAGGGCACCCACTCATGGGAGGAGCAGTTTGCAGATTCCTCTGGTGGCTCTGTCTCCCTGCATGACAGTACCACAGCCGGGCCTCAGTCTGGGGGGAGGGGAGCCATGGAGTCTATTCATGGTCCACTGCCCCACAGCAGACGTTTGTTGAATGAACCGTAAGGAGGGAGGGGGACATAGCTCAAAGGCATAGCATCTGCCTGACAAGCATGAGGCTGTGAGTTCAATTCCCGGTATAGAAAAGAAAAGGCAAGGAGCAATGTGAAACATCTAAGAAAGAAGCCCTCCGGAATGGGCAGTGCAAAGGCTGGCTCTCTAGAGCTGCAGCCTTTTGCCATCCGGTCCCCCAGGAAGTCCCTTACACGGCCACCTGTTGCTTCCAAAGTCCCTTGAGGATTTTCCATCCTGCCTTCCTGGGTGCTGGATGGAGACTCAGAGAGGCTGGGCACCTTGTCTGAGGTCACACAGTTGCCCAGGAAGTCCAAGTGGCAGTCAGTGAGAGGTGGGGGTCCCCCCCCCCGCCCCAGGTCTCATCTGCATTCCTGGTGTGGAATTTCGGCTGAGTTGAGTCTGAGACCATCTCCTGTGCTTGAGGTAGCAAAGGCTGCTGCTGCCACCGAGTGTGAGGGTCCTGGGGGCCGAGAGGCCACCCCTAGGCCCTGAGAGACGCAAGGACTGGTGTAGGGTCCTGCAGCATGCGGCGGCCAGAGCCAAGCAGACCCCTCCAGTTAGGTGATGGTGCAAGGGGCATGGGTAGTGGGTAGGTGCCGCCAGATGGGCTGGCAGAGATTGGTGAGACTGACCCACATCAGCAGGGGCCACAGTGACCAGGCAGAGATCTGTGCAGAGGCTGCACTGGGTCCCTGGGGGCCTGAAGCAGGGTCCCAAGAAGACAGGGAACAAACAGGGCCCCAAGAATGAGACAGTACAGTGTCACTTGGGAGCAACTCATTCCCAGGGTCCCCACCTGCCACACCCCAGCTGCGTGGAGGCACAGCTGCCCGCTGTCTGTCAGGGTGCCTCATACTCAGAGGAGGAAGGGACAGCTCTGCCAGGCTCCAGGGCACAGCAGTCCAGATGGACGGAAGATGTATGAAGGCACAGGGGCAGCAAGGAAAGGCGTGGCTGTGGGGCCAGCAGGGTAGCCTCTCTGCATGTGCTCGGGGTGTGGTGAAGTGGGACCTGTCACTAAGCAAAGGATGGTGGCACACAGACCCTCCTCTGTCACCTGTAAGAAAGTCTGAGTGCCCAGGTGCCCTGGGAGGATGGTGGCTGGGGGACACAGACCAGAACCCCAGCCCCAAACCTCCTGCTCCTGCATGTGGGCTGCCAGGCTTTGCCCTTGGGGGTCTCTGTCTTTGCATCTGTGAAGGGTTATTAGAAGACGCACCTCTGCCAGAAATGTGCCAAGGATAAGGGAAAGATGGGGGAACTGGGGGCCTGAAGGGTAGGGTGTGGCTTGGTCCAGTGTGACTGACCGGTGGGCTCCTGTGCTGATGTTAGGAGAGAAGGGTGGCCGCAGGGCTGGGTCACCCAAGGGGAGAGCGGCAGTGGGGGTCCTGCAGGGCAGTGAGGACAGCAGAGAGGCCTTGCAGGCAGAGGCAATGGTGGGGGTTGGGGGATGGGCTGCAGGGAGGCTGCCAGATGCAGGGCTGGGTGGAGCCTCTGAGAGCACCTGGCCTGCCCACCTGTGTGCCCACTGCATCCTTTGCTTGCAGGGAGGCTCTGCCCATGGTCAGGGTCCCCTCCTCTCACCCCAGGTCCCCATGGCCCCTTCTCTAAGTCTCAGGGGCCCTGGGGCCAAGCAGCTTCGCTTTGTTCCGCGTTAAAGGGGCACCCCAAGATCTACAGGAAGTGGTTGGCAGAGCCAAGGCTTGAACTCAGGACCCTGGCAGCAATGCCAAGATGGCTACTGAGAGCCCAGCGCTGCCTAGGGCCTGGGGCCTCTTGTGCAACTCTCTGCTCCCCACCAGGGGCTGGGGCCCTCAGACCCCAGGCTGGGAAAGTCCTACGCCTGTCTCAGGGGTGGGGCATAGCCCACCCAGGACTGCTGAGCCCACAGTGGGGCCTGGGGAGCAGCCTGTGAGAGTGAGGCGGGCAGGAGGCGATGCAGCCCCACAGCCCCGCAGCCCTGAGGGCAGAGGAGAATTCAGGAGTCAGCATGGAAGACAGGCTGTCTCCTGCCTTGCCCAGCCCCCACCTGAGCCTCCCCCAAGTCCCTTCCTAGGGGGTGGCGGGATCCCGAACCCGCCTTCCAGAAGAGCTGAAGCATTCCATATCAATAATTAATGCTAGATTTTAAAAAATTAAATTTTAATGCATTCTTATTAATTTTAGACAAACTCCAGGGCAGGTCGTTGGCTGTGAGTGATTGAGGCCTCCAGTGTCATGAGGGGTCTCCCCAGCCTCCCCGTGGAAAAGGCCTCGGGATGGGGCCCAGGCCCAGCGGTTCTGCCACTGCGCGGCCTGCAGCCGGTCCCTCTGTCCAGAGCTGAGCTCTTGGTCCGTGCAGGGTGGGGGTGCTGTCTCCTTGCCTTCCCCCTCCCTGGCTGGGTCAAACGATTTTGCACCCCTGTAGAGCAGGGCTCCCGCATCCCTCGCCGTGTCTGAGCGTCCTCCTAGAGCTGCGTGCGGGCTGGGTGGGGGGCACACTGAGCGAAGGAGCGTTTGGACTTGGGCCCTGGTTGATCCCAGGCCCGGTCTGACCCTTCGGCGGCCGGCTCCTCCCACCTTGCGCCGGCTGGTAGGGGCCAAGCCTGCTGGGTACTGGGGTGTCCTGCTGAGAGCGTGGGGCTCCTACCCAGCAACCGGAGCCCGCCACGGGGAAAAGGTTGGAGGCTCCCGGCCGCGGGTCGTGGCTCCAGGCATGCGCTGCCTGTGTTTATTGAGCGCCTGCTGTATGCTGGGACTCGGCGTGACGTGCGCTGCGATGGGGACCCAGAAAGGTGGGCTGGGGGCAGAGGGGCGTAGGGATCGCGCTGCTTGGCCATAAGCTCCACCCGGCGCGCTCTTTATTCTTGGAGGAGGAAGATTGATAGAAGGGGTCCGGGCTTGTGGTCTCGCACAACTTTTAGAGCGTCGGCAGCAAGAGCCGCCACCCAAGCGCCTCGGGAGCCTTTGTGGCCCCCGAAATTCCCGCCCCACCCCAACCCCTCCGCAGCGCACGGTGCTGCAGGGCGGCCGAGCGCGGGTCTGGCTTCCTCCCGCCTCCCCTCCCCCAGCCTTCAGGTGAGGAAACTGAGGTCGGGGAGGCCTGCTCCAGTGGCCGGGAAGTTGGTGGCTGAGCCTGGCCGAGGCTCCGGGCCGGGCTGCGCCCTCGCCCGGCGGGGTGGTGGGGGAGGCTGCGTGGGGCCCGGACCGAGCGGAGCGCGCTCCCGGCGGACGCGGCGGCGGCGCCCGGCGCGAGGGGCCGGGATGGGCAGTCACCAGTCTTCCCAGGTCTGTCACCGCTTCCCTGGGCTGAGTCCCTGTCCCCCCGCCGCCAGGAGCTGGGAGAGCCCCCGGGAGCGGCGTCTCCCGGGTGCTGAGAGCCCGCCCCGCGCCCCCCGCTCCGCGCAGGAAGTGCGATCCTGCGCGGGCCGCTCGCCGTCCGGGTGCTCGCCGGCGCCCGCGGGGTTAAGGCGCGGGTGGGTCCCCCGCCCCGCACAGAGGGGCTCGGGCGGGCGGCGCAGGCCGGGCGGGGAGGGTCTCCGTGCTGGGCGCAGGCGGGTCTGCGCAAGCCCGGCAGGGCGCCCCGCCGGCTAGCAGGGCGCGCAGGGGTTAATCCCTTGGGCCCGGGAGGGGCGCGCAGGCCCGCAACCCCCAATCCTAGGGCAGCGGGTCCTGATTGCGGAGTAGAGGGCTCCAGGCTCAACACCTCGCGCAGTGCGAGCGTCCGCTTCTGCAACCCCGCACAGCCCCAGGTCCCCGATTCAAACATTTTGGACTCAGAGAGGCTGCGATGCCCGGCTCGGCTTCCTCCGGGAGGGAGCGCGGGGCCAAGAGGGTTAACGGGCGGGGCGGCCGTGGGGGGCGGCGGGGCCCCGGACACCCGGAGTTCACGGGGACAGGCCGTCCCCTCTCCCGGGGGCGCCCCGGGCCGCGCCACACCACAGTCCCCGGCCCGGCCCCCTCCTCGCCCCGGGGGGCGTAACTCGGTGCCGGGAGCGCGGCGGCCCGGCGGGCTCACCTGTTACTCGGCCGCGGCCCGGCGCACCCACTGAGGCAGGCGAGCCGCGGCGGGAGGGAGTCGGGGGTGCGCGGCCAGCTGCCCGCGGGCCGAGGCTCGCGGGGGTGTCCAGCGCCACCACCCGCTCTGACCCTCTCCTTTGGTTTCTCGCAGGCCTCTGCCGCAGACATGGAGAAACTCAGGTGAGTGCAGCGACCGCCGCGCCGCGGCTCTCGGGCCGGGGTCCTGGGAAGGCGCGGGGGCTCCCCGGGGCGCAGCCTGGGCCCGGGCCGCCTCGGCGGGGCCGTCCGCCGTCCGCAGGGGTTGGTGCGTGTGTGCGCGCCGCCAGACAGTGGGGGCCCCACGCGGGGCCCCTCGGCCAGCGGGCCGCTGCGGTGGGGTGGAGTGCGCCACCGCGCGCAGCTGACCCCGCCTGGCCGCGGCCCCCCAGTGCCCCGCGCCGGACTCCCGCCGGTGCGTCCCCGGGGACCCCGCTGCGCTGCGCACTGGCCCCCACCCCCTGCGCACAGTTCCTGCGTCCGAGCTTTCAAGTTTCCGCCCGGTGGGGGCGGGGACGGCGCCCTCGCGGCCGGCCGAGGCCGTGGCGTTTGGAGCCATTTTGGGGGAATCCCGCGGCCACGCCTGGGGAGCGCACCCCGAGGCCTCCTGCGGGCGCTAAACTTTCAGCTTCGGTGGATCCGCCGGGCTGTCTCCGCGGCAGGCCGGGGATCGCAGATCGCGATACCAGAGACTTCCACCGAGACTTCCCCGGGCCGCAGGACCCCCACTGGTGTCACACCCTTCGTGTTTTCCTGCCGGAGCCTGGGCTTAGGGGTCTTTGGACAGCGCGGGCCCCCTGCCCGCGGGGTCTCGGCACCATCTGCCCCGCCCGATGGTGCCGATCCCTCACTCTCTCAAGATGCCAGAACAGTGAGGCTGTGGGCGGCAGGTGGCCCTTGCCCCCTTGGAAGCCCAGGCTGAGCCCAGGGAAGGTCCTGGCTGGGGCCTTTGGCGCCGATCTAGTGCCCTGGGGGAGTGACTCGGGAATGCCCAGCAGGGAGCTCCCGGGGCCCCGGGTTGGCGGTCTCCTGCGCCCCTGAGCCCGTGGTCCTAAGGCTCAGGAACAGTATGTCGGGGCTGAGAGGAGGGATCGGTCTCCCGGGTAATAGGATCTCAGACCCCAAACCTGCTGGCAGTCTGCCAGCCCCGCCTTGTTGTGTGCCAGGTCCAGGGGGCTGGGCAGGGGCCGCGGAGCCGCAGGCAGGCTGTGTCACAAACCTGGGGGTTCCGGCGGGGCACCCAGGACCCCAAGTGTGCAGGGCTTCCCGCTCCTCAGAGGGGTCTTGAGGAAGATGGTGGCGCTCACCAGACGCCGAGACCATCCCTACCCCTTCTCCTTCCCCTCCTTATGCCCACTCGGGGTTCTGTGCACCCACCCCTGGTGCCAGGCTGTGAGGACGGAGACCTGAGCCGGTGTGGCAGTGGGCACCCGCCGAGGCTCGCTGGCTGAACGGCAGGCTGGTGGGCATGGGCGGGGCATATTGGGGTCCCCCAGGCTTAGGGAGGGGTCCTGCCTTCCTCTGTGCTCCCGACTTATGCTCGCAGCCGTGCCTTCCCTGCCTTTCCCTCCTGACAGCCACAGGGCTGCCCCAGCACCATCTCTGCCCTGCATTTAGGAGACCAGGACCCTAGCGGGCTTGACTCAGCCCCAGTCTCCCACCAGAAAGGTCACAAGGTTTGCGGTCCCTCAGACCCAGAGGCTGGCAGAGTCCTGGTCCTCAGTGGCCTCAGTGTCCCCAGCTGTAAAATGGGCACCCTCCCCACCCCAGGGATGAGTCTGGAAATGTGACACGAGGCTTCCTGCCCCAGGCCTGGCAGTGAGCAGGGGTCCAGGCAGAGCATCCCTGGGGGCCCAGCCCATCAGTCCCAGCCAAGAGAGGAAGCACCCAAAGGGACAGAGGGGTCTGCGTGTCTTGGGCGTCAGCCTGTGCCCATGTTGTCTGCTACCCTGAGAGCAGGTGTCTGCATCTGCGCCTTGTCCCATGGTGGGGGGCAAGGGGGGCTGGCCCTCAGGACAGTGCAGTGTGCTTGGGCCAGTGAGCTGCAGGACTGTGCCACCTGATGGCCTGTGGTCCTCCATGGCTTCCTTCAGTGGGCAGGTTCACAGATGGGGGCCTCCCCATCCTATGCTCTCTGCCTCACCCCTGCCCCATCCCATTGGCCCCATCTGGAGTCCAAGGCAGCTGTCATCTTTCTATCTCCATGCCTTTGCTGTGATGTCCCCTCTGCCCAGGACACCCTTCCCCACCTTCCTGTCCATGTGACAAGTTCTCTGAGGCCATTGTGACTCTCCTGCCCCTCCTCTGAGGTGGACTCACACTCTCTCTGTCCCCAGCCCCGGGGTGGGGCACTGAGGCAGGGCTGGCTCTGCAGAGCAGCGAACACAGATCTGCAGCAGATCCTCCCAGTCCAGCGGGAAGGTACAGCAGAGTCTGCCCAGAATGCTTTGCAGTCCCAGGGTGGATTGAGACTTTTGCCTGGGGCACAGTTAGCAGGGACACAGGACCTGAGGCATAGAGGATGAATAGGAGTTTGCTGGAGGAGAGGGAGCAGACCCAGTGCCTCCTAAAAGGTGCAGAGGCCCGAGGACACTAAGAAACAAGTATCGGGGAGTCAAGGGGTGGGGGGTGTTCATGTGATTTCCTAGCCTTGTCCACCCTCCTCAGCACCCCACATGGGCACCCGCAAGAACAGAGCCAAAACCTCAGCTTCTGCCAGCCCAGGTGTCAGAGGGACAGCTGCACAGTGGGGCTCCCTGGGCCCAGGTGGCAGTGGTAGGTGTGCAGCCACTTCCAGTGATGGTCTGGCCACCGAGTCTGCTGACTGCCCTCCACCCACCCCACCCTCCCCCAGCCCTCCTGCCTCCCTCCTGCTGCTTTGAAAACCCCTTGTCACACTCAGGCATTTGGGGACAGTGCCAGCATCTCTGCAATCAGTCTTTTCCGGGGCTCTTCCCCTCCCCCCACAGGACCCAGCCTCCTCCTGAACCCAGGAGCAGGAGGGTGTTCAGCAGGCCCAGAGCTGTCCCTGCAGGGTCACCACCTCCCCCAAGTGCAGTTCCTCCAGTCACAGGCTGACAGTCACAGAGAAGCTGGCATCATACAGTTCAGCCATTAAGTTAGGGCCATCTGGTGGTCACCACGCAGACGAGGGTGCCTCGACACTGCCAGAGACCTCCCAAGACCCCCCAGGAGCTTTTCCGGGGGGGGGGGGCCCTGCCTTCCCGACAAGCATCACCTTCCCTGGGCTCTTTTCACTGGAGAGCGTCCCAGGGCAACAGACGACTTTGCCTAGTGGGAGCTGGGCTGTGTGGGGTGTCCCCCCCCCCGCGGTCCCCGTCCCCTGCCT
>PVJX010028236.1:0-24796 GCA_004027295.1 Dolichotis patagonum | reverse complement strand
GAAGACAGAGGGCTCGCAGGGCTTGCTCAGGAGCAGGCTGGGGAGGGAGCTGGGAGCCACTAGGCAATGTCATTCTCCTGTGCTATTAATCCCGTGCCCGGCGTTAGGAATTAATCCACTCGGCGAGGAGGGATTGGAAGGGACAGTGTGCCCGCCGTTGCCCTCTGTGCTGAGTCTGGAATTTCGCCGCCCTGGGCAGCGTGCCTGGGTCTGCAGTCCATAACCAGTCTTCTCGATGTAGCCCACCTGGCGCCCTGTGAGTGTGGCCACAACCTGAGGTTGGAGCTGCACGGGGTCTGCCCAGCTCCTCTCCGGGGTGCCCCACGCCAGTCATGGTTGTTGGCAGCCAAGCCTACGTGGATGCTGAGCGGAAGTGACCGCGCCTCCAAAGGGAACCAGAGCAGGCACCTTCCCTGCCTGCCAGGCGATGTCACTCTGGAGGCTGGGGTTCCCTGGGCTCTGGGGAGGAGCTGGTGTTGGTCAGGGTCCTCCTAGGGGCAGGGCGGGGTCCCCCTGTCCTCCAGGGAGAAGTGGTGCAGAGCCACGGCCTGGTTTCCGGAAGCAGTGGCTGCAGTTTATTTTAGTGGGAATTACAGTGATATCCAGAAACTTCCGGGGAGTGTGTTGAAGTTTAGTTATTTTAACCTGCTTGATCTGCAAGTTAAATGTTTCTCATGAACTTTGCGTTTAAAATACAGAACCTTAAGATTTTGCTTGATTAAGTAAATGATGTCTGCTAGCCTTTTGACATCGGTGTATTTCTTGAGACTAATGCTTAAGTGGATGTACTGGGTTTCTCTTTGAGGTGTTACAAATGCACCTTCCAATAAAATGAATCAGATTCAGAGAGGAGGAGAAGAGTATGCTTAGATTGATTAAAAATTTTGTTCTGCACTAATCAGACTCATGTAGTAAATAAGACATTTGCCAGGCAGTAAAAACAAGCCAGGCTTGAGATGTTAAGTGGCAGGTCGGGGTGGGGGTGCAGAGGCAGGGAACTGGGTCTTGATTGAGAATTTGGGCCTCCAGGGTTGGACCAGATTCTTCCATGGTCTTTAAGATGCTGCCCCCTGCTGGTGATTTGAAAGACGCCATTGCTGCGCCCTCTGTTGCTAGTAGCAGTAGGCAGTGTTGTAAAAAAAATTTAAATGTTACTTTAGTTTTTTAAATGTTATTTTGTCATTAAAAATGAAGAAGAAAATGAGACTCTGAGGTGGTCGTTCTTTCTGTGTACTCCTTTCTTCCCGCTGAAACAGGAATAACTTTCTGGTCTTTCCAGTGTTGTACTTTTAAGTAACAATGTTTTCCTTTCTGGCCTTTTCTTCTGCCCTCTTTACCTGATGCCCCTAGCCGGGCACTGTGTCTGGTGTGTCATGAGATGTAGTAGTTCTCTTTCAAAGGGACATTGAGGAGGTAATTGTGTTTTTCCAGGTTGCTAGATTTAAAAGATAGAACCCTGATCATGAGAGCATGCAGACACTTTATGAAGGAAGTTTAATCTTTGCTTTTCCAGAAGTGGCAGCTGGAGTCAGGACCCTGGGTAGACAGAGATGGGGAGCACAGGGACCAGCAGAGGGAGTGGCCCCGGGGGTGGGGGACAGGTGTGGCACCAGGGACCTATTTCAGGCCCAAAGAAGCTTGCTCTGATTTCCCCAGGAAGGGAGTTGGGCGGATTTTTCAGCCAGCTGGCATGATTTATGAGGTGCAGAAGCAACTGCCTGGCTGCTCCTTGCTGGGAACTGACATTAGAAACTCTGCTTCTTGGGAACAGGCCCGGTAGGGCCTGAAACCGTGAAATCAACCTACCACACCCCTGCCCAGGAGGCTCGAAAATCCATTCTGTGAAGGTGAATGTTACAGAAGCGTAGATGTCATCTTTTCATGCAGGTTGACTCTTGTTTCTGTGCTTGCTCATGTTTTGATCTAGGTAAGTGAGTGTGGCATGTTAAATTGGGAGGCTGAGGCAGGAGGATTATGAGTTCAAGGCCAAACTGGACTACATAACAAGTTTCAAAAAAATTGTATTATAACTAAGTAATGCTAGGTAGCTCGTCAGTGCCAGTGGTTTTAAATCCAAAGCCCGGACTTTGGGGGAAATTTGTTTTTAGCAGCTGCCAGTAGATGGAGGGAGTGAGACGCATAAACAGTATGACCCCTCCTCCTGCCTGGGCTGGTGTGGGTGTGTGGCTGGTGTGGGTGTGTGCGCGTGCGCCCGTCTGCCTGTGCCTGAAGCCAGCGCGCTTTATAGCTCGATGATTTGTGTGCAGCCAGCAGACGCCAGCTGTTGACAGCCATATGGAGTGGCAGAGGCTACGTGCAAAAGTTTTAGTCCTTTTTGAAAACTAATGATTTCTATTTGCTTGCTTTGCTAAGAGCCATTTAAGAATAAGTGTGCCTTAGGGTAAGGACTTAGAAATCTGGTGGAGAACCACAAGGGGAGGGTGTTGGAGAAGACTCAGTTGTGTGTTGCTTTGCATAGCTGCGCAGTGCAGAGCTGGCATTTCTTAAACTCTGGTGGTTAGACTGGAAGTGGTGGTGTGATTTGTGGTGCCACAGCAGCCTGCCTTGACCCAAGGGGAGCCATGCTGCTGCCCTTCCTCGACCGAGCCACACACAGTGAAGTCCCTCCAGCCATGCACCTTGACCGGCAAGGTGTCACCCCCTTTCCTGAGCTCCATGCTGGAGTGGGAGCCCTGCCCCCTGGGATGGTCAAGGTCCAGAGCTCTGGCTCCGGCTCCAAGCTGCATCCAGGGTGCTGTGGAGGAGGTCTTTCCAGGGCCCTCGCCCCAGGAGACCTCTGCTCCCTTCCCCGGAGCTTGGGGACGAGCTGCCGAGAGCCTGTTCCACGTCCTTACACTCCTGGCTTGTGGCTCATTCAGCTCTGACTTCAGAATTACTGAGTTGAATGCATCGAGGTGACAAGCGGCTGCTTTGTTAAAGCTGTGACAGGTGACACAGGTGACTTTGTGCGTGTGCTGAGCTTCGTGTCCTCTGTGCACAGCTGTGGAGAGTGGAGGCTAGGCCCCGAGAGGTGGAGTACACCTGCTGTGGTTTAGCCCTAGCCATCGCCCCAGGGACCCGTGCACTCCTTGATGGGCCTGTTGGGAGGTACTTGCGTCCTGGGGCTCTGCACCTCACCCCCAAGGTGAGAGCTGACTTGCCCTTGGGAGGCGGGCTCTGGTCAGAAGTGGCTGCTCTGGCGTGGCCCAGTCTGTCTCTCACCTGCTTCTCCTCTACACTCTGCTTCCCACACTGTGCATTGCCCGTGAACAAGGCCCTGCGTTGAAAAACCAAAGCTGGTGATCGCACAGCCTATGTCTGCACAGGAGGAGCCGTGTGGGGTAAAGCCCTTGTCAGAGGACTTGGGGGACCAGCCCAGCCGCTAACCGCCTTGGGAGGGTGATGGGGCCGTGCTGGAGGAGGGTGTTGGCCTCCGCCAGGGTGCAGGGAGCTGGAGGCTGGAGTGTGTGGAGCTGCAGACTCCTCAGAGTCCCCGCGGCGCCCTTGGGGAGCCTCGTCCCCGGGGCTGTGTCTCATTTGTGGGCAGAGGTGCGCATACTGTGCGTTCAGGGTCCTGGTGTTATCTAGAAAACACTGGACAGATGTCCTCTTTACTGCTCCGTATCCTGGGCCGTGGACGACCTCAGCTGCCTGGGCTTTTGCCTGGGCCGGGTGCGGGGGAGCCATGTCCCCTCTGAGGTTTCTGGCACGGCGGGGTGCACAGGAGCTCACGCTCTCCCGCAGCAGGTGAAGGTGCGTTCAGTCGGGTCCTTTGGATGCTGGTGCTGGTCACTGGGAAGCGCTCGCCATGTTGCCCTTGTCACGTCGTGGACGCCATCACAGAGGCTTCTGGCTCTGAGGAGGATGCCTGCTGTGTGTGCCCCGAGGCACACACAGTCCCCGTTTTCAGAATCCTCAGGCCGTGTTTTCCCTTCCTG
The DNA here is from genome assembly GCA_004027295.1 of Dolichotis patagonum. Lineage (NCBI taxonomy): Eukaryota > Metazoa > Chordata > Mammalia > Rodentia > Caviidae > Dolichotis > Dolichotis patagonum. The sequence goes on along the minus strand of PVJX010028236.1, from coordinate 20,858 downwards.
TCCCTGCTGTGCCCAGGAGGAGCTGGCACCTGGGCAGTGGGCTGTGCTGTCACCCTGGCGCCCCATTCAGGGGCGGGGCTGGGGACGTGGGCACCATGGGGTGAACTGTCATGGGCCCCGAGGCCAGCGTTTGCCTGAGCTCACCAGCCATATGTGTAGGGCATGGTGCGTGATACAGAGAACGACCCCAGAGTTGATGCTGTGACTCCAAAGATCAGTTCAGGCAGAGCTTCCCCCAAGGCCAGGGTGTGCACAGGGCAGCCTCTCTGTGTTGGAAAATGGAATCTCCCCTCATTGTGTGTGCATCTCCGGAACCTGTCAGGATTGGCCGTCCGCGTCCTTGGAGAGAAGCTGTTGGGCCACCTGTGGGCCTCGCCCCTCGGGGAGGACACACAGCCTCCAGGGGGCGCTCTCCCTTCCTCCATGCCCGGGTCCCTCAGAGCTCCGTTGAGTACAGGCTCCAGTCTGTTGTGAAATCTAGAAAGCTGCGCAGCCGAGGTCTCTGCAGCTCATTCGCAGCAAGGCCCTGGCTTCCATTTGCTTTGTGTCTGCTCATGAACATCGTTGACTCCCTGCAGAACCGTCACTGAGATGGATCCCAGCTGGGGAGAAGGGGAAAAAGTCCAAGACTGAGGTGTCCCTTCCAGCAGGGCCTGTTTCCTTAGCCTGCGGACAGTGGCTGCCTCTCGAAGTCCTCACCTGGCCTTCAGTGTGTGTGGGGAGGAGGTGGGGGCATCTGCTGTCTCCTCCTCCTCAAGGACATCAGTCCCTGGGATCACACGCTGACCCCCCCCCCCCAAGGCTGTACCTTTGATAGTCACCCTGGGACTCAGGGCTGTGACACAGTTCTGCGTGTGACAGCAGTTGCATCTCTCCTGGACAACTGTGCTGGTCTGTGAGCTGGTCTCCCCACTGCCTCTCTCTCCAGTGACCCAGTCCCAAAGGGGACTCCCACAACCCCAGTCCCCCTGAGCTCCTCCTGTCAGATGCCCTCCTCTTCAGCGTCCTCTGCTCCCTTCCCATCTAAGCTTCACGGTGGGGCCTGCGGTGAGCAGTGCTTGGCGGCTTCCTTCTGCCCCCCACTTTCCTGGCGTTTCCTTGTTCTACTTTCTGTAGCACTTACCAAGATCTGATGCACACTTCGGGGGGTTTGTTTCTTGCCTGATCCCCAGTGCTAGACTGGGAGGTCCCCAAGGACCCTGATGTGTCCCAAACACGGAGACCCGAACAGAGTGCTTTGGGGGTGCACTATGTGTGTTTGCTGAATGACCTCATGGGACACAGATGGTTGCACAGTTCAGGTGCTCAGGGCAGGAACCTTTAAAACCTATGTGGCACGTCAGCTAGTGGGGCGAAGATTCAACACCTTCTCTCTTGTACGTAAGCAGACATGTTAGATGCTGAAAGTGTGAAACTCTCGGATGTTTTTAAAGTTTCATTTTGTTTGGTTTTCGTTTTTGAGACAGGATCTTGCTGTGTAGTTCAAGCTGGTCTTGAACTCACCACAGAGCCCTTGGCAGTCCTCCTGCCTCAGCCTCCCGAGTGCATGGACAGGTGTGTGCCACCACGCCTAATTTTTTTAAAAACTTTTAAACTGATACCTGAAAGGTGTGGGGTACACGGTGCTGTTTGGATGCACATATGGGATACGTAATGATTAGGTCAGGGTGATTAGGGGTCAGCACCTTGAAGCTTCATTCCTGTGTGTCAGGAGCCTTCAGAGTCTCCCATCCCGCTGTGCTGAAGTAAAGGGCTGAGTGTCCTAAACCCGTTTCCTCCTGCCGTGCTGCAGTGGCCTAGGACTCCCTCCCGCTCCCTGGCCACGGTATGTTGGTGCCTGCTGTCCAGCCCCCGTCAGCCACTTCCCTTCCCGTCCTCCAGTGCCGCTGGCAGCAGCAGCCGGCAGCCTTGTCTTCCTGGGAGCCGTGTCTCCCGTGGGACAGGAGCGCTCCCTTCTGTCTGCCAAGCCCAGCTGGTGGGTGTGGTGGCCACGAAACGCTTCCCGGGGAACCTGAGCCCTGGAGTCCACGGCAGCTGGCCAGCTCAGTTCGGTTCTGGTTTGTCAGTCACCAGTGTGTGGAACTCCCCCGGTGTGTCCTGTCACAAGCAGAGGTGTGGCCCACATGGGCACACCCGGGAGGAGCAGGCTGCGTTTACCCCGTTTCTTCTGACCATCGTGAGCCGAGTTACAGCTCAGATCCCCAGTCTGGAGAGCTGAGGCAAAAGTCTGTTGTGTAGCAGGTGGACCTTGTCCCAAGGTCTCTAGCCTTATTTGCTCATTTTCACGATAAATTTAATGAGTGCCTTTAGAATGGAGGCAATTTACAGAATCTCATTAGGAACAGAATTTTAACAATGTTCAGATGTATCACTCCTTCGCTGATTAATGTAAAAGGAATACGACCTGACACTTTCATTTTTGTTTCAAGTTACACGTTATTTCTTCTGGCTGGTGAATAATAATACCAGTAACATTAAAAAATGGCTTTAGGGTTCACGAGGTGCTGTACTCTTCTGTATTTGGGGTCAGTGGTTCTCGGTAGCGTTGTTACTGTTTCGGGCCCCATTTCACAGGTGACAACATCAGGGTCGGGGACTCTAGTACTGTCCCAGGTCTGCCCAGCTAACCCTCCACAAAGCTTTATTTCGAGGCATTTGGCTCAATCCCGGAGTGTGTCCTTCAGCTAATCGCTGTCTTCTCCGGCCTGCCATTCAGCCTGGCGCCTGGTCGTCTGTGTCAGCTCCCGTTTATTCCCCCGGCCTCCCAGAATGAGTTTATGGGTGCGAAACAGGTGGACACACGAAACCTTCAAGGCCTCCTAAAGGAGAACTCGGGAAAGCAGCACTGCAGAAATGCAGACACGCGTACCAGAGTCTCAGCATTTGAGACGCACTCTTCATCAGATGGGGAAATCAGTGAGGAATTTGCTTTTTAAAAATGGCCAGCTGGAGCGGGTCAGCACATGTTTGTTGTCTAACATTTCTTCTCAGCCAGCAATTAGTCAGCGACTGCAGAATTCCAGGTGCAGTTCTGAACAGCAGAGAGTAAGCCTGGGTACCCCGTTTGCCCTTTTCTCCATGGTAACACGCCCCCCCCCCCGCCCCCAGCTCCAGGTTGGGGATTAACAGAGCTGCAGTTGTTGAATGCTGTTTGCAGACTTGAGGGATGCCTTGTGGAATGAGGTTGTTGTTCTTTCTACTTTGGAGGCTTTCCTGGGCTTTCATAAACATGCATTTTATCCTAAAAAATAACAAAATAAGCAAACGTGTCCTGTGTCTGCAGAGAGGAGTTCTGTGGACTTGGATCCACTTCCGGCCCCTCCGGGGTCAGCCAGCTCCCCGCGTTGTGGGTGTGGCGTGGGGCTTCTGTGCTGCCTGGAGGCTCAGTTGCCATTTAGCACCCTGGCGTGACCATCCAGAGGTGCTTGCAGCTGCCCAGGGCCCTTGGTGACTGACGTAGGCACGGGGGCAGCTCTTCCGCTGTGCTGAAGGCGAGCAGAACCTGTTTGCACAAAGTGAGCGCAGCCAGTTCATCCTCTTCCCCTCGTGGGACTGATGTGGAGGAAGGGTGGTGGCCAGGGTGGCCAGGGTGGCCTCGGATGGCACACAACATCTCAGAGCCCCAGACCATCCGCACTGCTGTTCTGAAGGCCTGGCTGTCCCTGTAGCAGGAACCTGTTTTTCTAAATTTGCCATTGCCTGAAATCCTTCATTTGAAATCCTGCATCGAAATAGCTGAATCTGAAACCACTCCGGGATGTAACTATGGGCGCCCAGGAATGTTAAAGCAGGAGCCAGCACTTCTTACCATTTTTGGTACCAGGAATTGAACTCAGGACCTCATGCTTGCCAGACAGGTGCTGTGCTGCTGAGCTGTGTCCCTGGCCGGCTTCCTGTCTTACACTGTGCTGGTTTACACATTCTCTCACCTGGCTGGCGGCCCCGCAGGGAAGAGGGATGCGTGTGATGATTTTGCTTCCATCCTGCACATGCAACAGGGTCGGATGTGCGGGGGAGGTTTCCCAGCTTCACAAGTGGCTGGCGTGTGCCGGAGTCCAGTGCCCTCTCCCGGCTTGGACCTGGGCTTCCCCCAAACCATGGAGAAGATGGAGCCGGGCAGGATCTGCAGGTTTTATAGATGTGTGTGCGATTTTATGATGCATTTAGTCTGGCTAGGAATGCAGCTCCTGTCCCGGTCCTCTTTGTCCTCCTTGAGTGCCCCAGTCCAGAGGAAGCCCCCGAGCCAGGGTGGGAGGAGGGCTGTGCTGGTGCCAGGCCGGTACCCGCCGTCTAGCATGCAGGGTAACCCGAGTCCTCTCTCAGCCAGGTTTCTTCTGTCACCCAGTGGGGCTGGGGCTGGGACTGCTTGAGTGGGCGTGTTGGGTGGGTAGTTTGGGGTTCCTTGCAGAGCTCTCCATGTGCGTGAGAAGCTTCAGGCAGAGGGAGGCCAGAGTCCAGGCTCACACACCTCGGAGGCTGCATTCTTTGAGGATTTACTGGGGTTTCAGATTTTTCTTTTTAAACGGTAGATAATATCTGCGTGTGCATTGCATCCAATACAGCTTCTTGCAAAGCATAAAGTGCCCGTAGCTCGGCTTGCTTTCCCCTAGAGACACCTTGAGTGAACATGGCCTCCCAGACACGTGGTGGCCTCTGGGTGTAGCTCCTGACCTGTGGACATTCCAAGTACGGGCCAAGGTGCTGGCGTGTGAGTCTCACGTTAGCACCCTGTGGATTAGGCCGGCTTACCTGATTTGGGGGTCTGTAGTTGGACCTCCCCAAACCCCACTCCAGCCGCACACACCCCTAGCCTGTCACCCTGCTGCATTTCCAGTGTCATTCTCACAGGGGAACGGGGTTGGGAGATGGTGCCTGTGGCTGTCCTGGTCTGAGCAGTTGGATTGGGGGCCGGAGTCGGTGGAGTTCCATTGTGTCTTCCCCTGCCCTGGAACCAGCTTGCAGGGGACTGCCAGTTGCAGTTACTGGGGCTGGGAGGGTCAGCAGAGGTATTAGGAAAACAGACCAAACATGGGAAGAGACTACACCGAGGCGGCCAAGGCACCGTGCATCACACAGTGGGACTTCTGACTAGGGTCTCCTACGAAGAGCCAGAGCCCTGCCTGGCTGGTTTCAGGCTTTTAAAGGGAAAGTGAGAGGGGAGGTGCATAGGCAGATTCAGCACATATGATTGGAGGATTGGGTGACATCATGGGTTGCTAAGGGAATATAAACATTTCAGGTTAACACCCTAAGGCTATCACTTATACAAAGGAAGGAATGTCCTGTTACATTGTAAGTTAGATTCTAAGGCCAGCAGTTACACAAGGGCAGCAAACAGGGGTTTACACAAAGGAAGAAGTGTTTTGTTAGTGGGCCTGCCAGACATGTCTGCTAGGTGCTAGGTGGGCATCCTGGGCAGGCTTTTATTTAAAATTTTAATTTCCCTGCTTCAGAGTCCTAAGGGGCGCCCTTGGTGGTGGATCTGCCCCAGGCCAGGGACCTCAAGGTGTCCTGCACGTGGGGTGGCCAGCCCTGTGTCCCATGGGGGTGCAGTGACCACCCCTGCCCAGTGCTGGGCTGGGCCTCCTGCTCCTGCCAAGACGGGAGATGTCGGGGAGCTTGCTGCTGGGTACTCAGAAACGGGGTCCCCTGAGTCTTGAGGACCTACTGCTACTTGGCTTCTGACCCCGAATTTATTTTTGTCCTTTTATTTGTTTTTGTAGTGGGAAAGAGAAGAGCAATTTTCCATGACACGAAACAGATGGGAGGATTTGAGGTCAGTCTTTTGGAGGCCTGGGAGAGACGGGGCAAGAAGCGAGCCCTGCTTCTCACTGTCCCCGCGTCCTTTCATTCAGGGACTGTGCGAAGGACTACGATAGCCACAGCGGTGCAAGCAGCCGCAGCCGCAGTTGTAATGTAGCAACAGTCACAGTAATGACAGGAGAACACACTTCAGAGGCTGCGGATAAAGGAGTCGGCCGTGGGGCTCCACACACAAGTGCGTTGGCACCAAGTGTGGCCATTTCGAAGGATGCTTATACCGAGGGCCCTGTGGTGGCCTGTCTTCCTTGTCTCATTCTGGACACTTGTTTTATTCACCAGGGAGAGAGAATTTGTGATCAGGTTGTGTGGGGCTCCAGTCCCTTTTTCTTGATTACTGATTTAAGTATCAGAGAGCTGTGGGAACCTGGGAGAGACAAAGAACAGTTAGAAGTGAAGTGGCCAGGGGCAATGGGAAGGAACAGGGTGATGTGGAGTCTCCTGGCCGGGAAAGCCACAAGGGGCTGGGGATGGTGGGGAGTCAGGGCGAGGCGATGGGGCTGCTGGGGAAGGAGCAGGAAGCCCCCAGCCAGCAACAGGAGGGAAAGTACCTCAGGGCTGGGGGCTGGCTGGGACCGAAGCCAAGAAGCATGCGGGGCACGAGGAGGGCGGGCCAGGCTGTGCCTGTAGCTGCTGCTTGCCCTGTTCCTGGTCTGCAAACGCATGGAAAGCAGCCGAGGGCATCTCCTCCTCCGGGCCACCCGGTGCCTGGCTGGTGGGACGCCTTCTTTGAACATTCTTGGCTGCTGGAGAGGAGTTGCGTTTGTAGTGGCCTGCTCACCTGTGCCCACAGTGCTGCCTGACAGGTGACTGGTCTGGCACAACCTAGGAGCCAGGACACACTGAGCAGGGGAGTGGACAGCGCATGGCAGGATCAAAGATGCGATTCCTGGCTTTGCGTCCCAGTAAACTGAGGCTTGCTTGCTAGTTGCATAAGGTGCGGTCATCAGGCTGGGGGACAGGACATGATCGGCTGACTGACGCCTTAGGGTAACTGAGCTTCTGCTGCGCTGGGGACAGGTTGGCACCGTGCATCAAGAGTATCAGTGCTCACGACCTGTGGAATGTAAAACCCTGAGGCCTGGTGGGCACGAGAGCCCAGTTCGGGTCTCTGCCTCCAGCGCTCCGGGCTGTGATGGTGGTGATGTCCACACCATTGTGTGAGTGACTCTGGGAAGCCAGCTGGTTGTCTCTTAGGTTATTGTCACCTGGAAAGCCCTAAGGAAAAAGGCCCATCTCAGTCCGGCATACTCTTCTAAAGGACACCAGAACCTGCTTTGCCTCGAGGCCTTTGTTTTTATTTCACTCGTCTGCATCACCTGGGCACTAGTGTCCACTCCTAGTGTTGCGTAATTGTTGGTCAGCTGCTATCAGCCCTCTGGTGGTCCATTTGTTCACCCAACATTCAAACACCCACTGCCTCCGGGCTGAACCCTGAGGGTATGACAGCAACAGGACAGCAACAGGACCCGCTGTCCCTGCTGTGCAGCGAGGCGGTGCGTGGGGTTCATGGGAGGTGGAGGAAATGCAGACATCGCACCTTATTGCAGTAGTTGCCCACAATGGACATTCTCATGAGGGTCAGATGGATTGGGCAGGGGAGAAGTACGTGTGTACAGGGCCCTTCGTGGATTTCCAGGGGTCTTACCTTTAGCTTTAAACTTTGGGTCCACGGGATTCTACATTCCCAGCATGCCGTGTATCTTGGTTACTTTCACGTTGCTGGGACAAAAGACCCAGCCACCTACCAGGAGGAAAAGTTTATTTCACTTCCCAGTGTATCAAGGTTCCAGCCCGTAGTTGCCTGGCTCCCAGGCAGAGCGGCACGGCAGAGGGATGTGGTGGAGAAGGAACAGTCCACAGCAAGGCAGGCAGGAAGCAGCAAGGAGTGAGCTTGCCTTCTCTCTGTCCTTTAGTACTCCACCCAGGCTACAAACCAATTGATTGGTTTCTCTCACACCCAGGGTGGGAATTCAGTTATCCACACCCAGAACTATGCTAAACCAGTTCAGTTATCACACACCCCTAATCCCAGTATCACTAACCCTAATCCAGCATCACACACCCACAATCCAGCCGCCTCCCAAAGCCCTACTTACGAGTGCGTGAGGCTTTGGGGTGCTGTACTTGTGCCTTAGACCATTTGAGCTAGTACATTAGAGCACCACCACAGACCAATGATTTAGAAACAAAAATCATGTTGTTTGTGGTGGTACATGCCTGTAATCCCAACACTCAGGAGGCTGAGGCAGGAGGATCATTGTGAGTTTGAGCCCTGCCTGGGCTACGTAGTGAGTTCAAGCCCAGCCTGAATTACATAGTGAGACCCTGTCTCAAAAAAACGAAAAGTCATTTCTTACAGTTCTGGAGGCTGGAGCCCGAGATCAGGGTGCCAGCAGATTCTCTGTCTGGCTCATAAACAGTGTCTCTTGCCGTCTCCCTGGTAGAGCAGGTGAGGGAACTCTTCAGGGCCTTTTTTATAAGTGCACCAATCCTTTAGCCAAGGCCCTGCCTAATAATGGTGTCACCCTAGGGTTAGGATTTTAACACAGGGATTTGTGGTGGAGGCCGGGGCCGCTGGAGGCACCGACATTCAGCCTGTGGCAGTTGGCTGCATTGCCTGCATTAGATTCATCTCATGAAAAATTGAGGGTAATCCGGTTCTTTGAGAAGTCAGGAATAAAACCTGACACAAGCTGAAAAGCCATCTGAGGTCCGCAGCCAGAAGATGCTTCTTGTACCGTCTACAGGGGTGGGAAAGGAAGTCCAGGTTCATGCTTCTTTTTTGCTTGAAAAAGTGCTTTTACTGAAAGTAAAGCAAAAGAAAAAATGAGAAAATGCCTAAGAGCCAGACTGTTGCCTTAGCAGGAAGCAGGCTCTTGGCTGTCAGCGGACGGTCCCCACCCTAGAGACCCCAGTGGGCACCTGGCTTGTGGATAGACTCTCTGTGGTCTCTTGCAGGGATGGTGACCTGGAATCTGAGCTTGAATCTGCAGGAAAAGCATTTGAGGTCAAAACCTTAACAGCTACAAATGTATATTAAAAACATCGCCAGTCTGGCAATGCTGGGGTCTCCTGATTTTCGATTATGCAGAAAGTTGCCTCTCATTTAGAGATGCAGACCCTGGATTCAGGAAGAAGCTGTTTAGGAGTTGTAGCTTGCTACCTGCCCCCGCGAGGGCCCAGCTGTTTGGAGGTGCTGCGTAGCTGAAGCTAAACACATACGTGCCCTGCATTCAACCTGGGTGGGTGATGGGGACCGTGTTTGCTGTGGACGTGCCTTTCCTACCTCTCTGAGCGCAGGGTCAGGTGGGCTGCGGTCACAGGTGGGACTGATAGGGTACCAGCTTGTCCCTGCCTTTGGAAGGAGCCCTGACTCACTCAGCTCCAGCTCTTGCTCTGCCTGAAGGAATCTCATGGGTCCTCTGTGCCCTGCCGGCATTGGTGCTTTCCCCTTTGCTGACCACAACTGTGTCCACCAGATCTCCTTGCTCTGCGCCCCATCACCTACCTCAGGTCTGAGTCTTAGTCTGCGCAGCTGCCATAGCAAACCACCAGGCACCGCCTAAACAGCAGAAGTTTAGCTTCCCACATGTGCAAGGCTGGAAATCCAAGATCTGGGTGCCATCACAGTCTGTCCTCATAAGGGTCCCACCCGGCTTCTGGGGGTCCACCTTGCTGTGTCCTCCCATGGGGGCAGGGGTGAGGAGAGCAAGCTAGCAGTGCACACACCCCTACGCTCAGATGTCTCTTCTTACAAGAGATGGTTGTAGACCCTGGATTCAGGAAGAAGCTAAACCTAACCAGGCCCTAAACCCATCTCCAGCACCTCGTGCTAGGGCCAGGGTAGGCTCAGTTCAGTCCACAGCAGGCCACTTCCCCATGTCCACCTGAGCCCTTGACCTCCTCAGGAGCAGGGTGTGTCCTGGGCCTCCTGCTCTGCGGGCTCTCATTCTGGTCCCAGGGCTGGTCTGTCAGCTCCCCGAGTCCTCTTCCAGCCCTGGGGGAGCTCAGTGGGGACCTAGTTGACTCCAGCTCGGACGTCTTCCCCCTACTCCGTCTTAGCCCTGAACACCAGGTCCCCACGGGGCCAGCATGTTTTCTGCCCACTGCTCCTGGCAAGGGCTTTGCCTTTCTTCAAGCCTCTGTGCTTCCTGTCACATGGCCAGCTGCGGTGTCCCCACCCCCACCTCAGAAACACCACCTCCATGGCATCTTCCCCGAACACCATGGGTGCCTGTACGGTGGAGCGCGTTTGGTTTTCTTGTGACCCACATAACAGTAAGATGGAAAAGGCAGCCTCTGAGACGGAGCCAGCAGCCAAGGGGAGACCACAGCCGGCAGCGGCGTCATCGGAGGCAGCCCGGGGCGCTCTGTAATGAGCACCCATCTTTAATGAGCTGGTCTGCCCCATCTGCACACTTGAGTGGTCACGAGGGGCAGGGGGTCCGGATTCCTGTCACACTGTGATTTATGACGCCGCCGTAGTTAGTGCGGTGCCCAGGCCTGCAGAGGCGCACTCGGGTGTAATTAGAGACCCCCGCTCGGTGTGCGTTCTCTGCACAGGAGGCTGAGCCATTTTCGAAGGACAGCTGCGTGTGTGGGACAGCCTCTGGTTTCTGCTGGCACGTAGATTTGGTGGAGATGCCTTCTTCATCTCTTTAAAGAGTGCTCATGAATTATAAATACGATTTGCATTTCATACCTTTGTAGGGATTTCCAATAAATAATGTTTACAGACGAGACAAACAGGCGCTTCCTGCCCGTCCCAGTTTCGGAACCCGGCAGCCCGGGCTCTGCAGGCCAAAGTGTTGCCTGTGTGTGTGTTTTGGGTGTGGCCTTTGAGGCCCCAGTCACAGGCTGCTTGGTCAGGCACCAGGCAGAGCGGGCGCTCTCCTAGGCAGCCCTCCGTCAATATTGATGTTAATAATTATGCAAAATTATTCCGGTCTGCGGCCTGCAGCCTCGCCAGAGAACAATCAGACATGCTTTATTTTCTAATTGTAATCCTAGCGCCGTTTCAGGACTTTGTCTTCCAAATTGCTTGTTGTCTCCCAAGCCTTCTTTTCTCAGCGAGCCCGAGTAGGTTGCTTCCCAGGCGGGCGTGCATGGGGCAGGAAGGGAGGGCTGTGCCAGCTTGAGGTCGGCACTTTCAGCCTCTCATCCCAGCAGGTGCCCCTTAATTGATCGCACCTCTGTCCTGGCCTGGAGGCGGTGCCTCCATGGCAGCCTGGTTAAATGGGGCCCAGGTGCCCTCTCCTGCGCGTAATGCTCGTGTGTAATCAGGCCAGGGCTGCGGTGAATAATTCATGTCATCTGGGCCTTTGGCTCCATAATGAGCTCTCGGGGGCAGCACCTTGCGTGCCGGGGCCCTTCCACATGATCTATGAATTGGTCTTTGCCTTTGTGCTGATTGAAGCTGACAAATACCTAAGAGCTGATCGTATTCAGGTGCCAAAGGAGGGAGCCAGGGCTCGATGTGGGTTTCCCAGGACTCTAGAATCAGCGGGTGCGTGAAGTTCATACAAGAATCGCTGGGTAGAATGAGGCAATGCTCGGCCAGTGCATTGGTGGCACTCAGCTCCAGGGGCCCAGGCAGGAGTCCTGGGAGTGGGTCCCACGTGGGTTTGTGTCCTGGGACAGGTTTCAGTGCCGTGCCTGGGTTTTCCAGCCAGCTGATACCACGTTCTCGTGGACACACACAGCCCAGCATGGCCACATCCTCTGTCCCCAGGTTTAGCTCAGGTGTGTCCACCTCTGTCACCTCTCATCCTCGAGGCTTCCCTGACCAGGGTTCAGGTAATGTGAACTGTACTTGGTTTCCCAAGGTGAGATTGGCCGGTAAATATAAATTGTAATGAAGCACCTTTTGTGTTTAGGACTTTTGATAAGAGATTTTTGAGACAGACAGACCTAAGGCTATAAGGACCTTATAATTTGGCTGCTATTTTTGTCTTTCTGAGACAGGGTTTCACTGTGCAGTTCAGGTTGGCCTTAAACTCACTTTGTAGCCCAGGCTGGCTTCGAACTGGCAGCGATCCTCCTGCCTCAGCCTCCAGGTTTATAGGTGTGCACCACTGTGCTTGGCCTTGGCAGCTATGTTTATAGGTGGGTTCTGCCTTGCAGCCTGTGTGTGTGTTCACATAACACTCACATCAGGAGCTCTGCCTCCCAAAATGTTCAGCTTCCGGGAATGAGAAATAGTACACTGGCTGGGAGAGAGACTGGATTCAGAAACCAGCAGAAAGCCCTCTGTCTGTCTGTCTCTCTCTGGGAAGAATTTTCGCCACACATGAATGCATTTCTGCCTCTGGGCACTGTTTTTTTCTGTTCTGCCTAAGAATATGTAGAAATGGAATGGAAGAGGGAGAGAGAGTGACCGGCCTGTCTCATAGGTAAATAGAACCAGTTGCTCACTTACTATTGCAGGTGATAGGCTAAGTTAACGGAAGAATTAAAACAAACTGGCCATCGTTCTCCAGCGTTCCTTTGTGAGCAGCCTGGTTGGCGAGTCCTCTGGGTAGCACCTTGCCTGCCTGCAGTGCTGGGAGAGGTGTAATTAACAGTGAATTCCCGTCCGCAGTGCCGTGTCCCCGAGGCCACCCTCATCCATCTGCTGTGTGGAGGGCTGGTGACCCCTGGCCGGCAGTGGGCTGTGAGGACGCTTTGTCCGTCGGGAGCGCAGTAGTTGAGTCAGGACCTTTGGTGTTTCTGGGTGCGCTTGTGCCGAGTAATTCTGGAAGCACCTCAGCTTTCTGTCGGTGTCTTCCTGTCTTCCTCTTCAGCCTTCTGGGCTCAGGGCACTTGGAGTCTAGAATGAAGGGTCGCCCCAGTCACCCTGAAGTGTGCAGTGTGGTGTTGTGTATGTCTCGGTGTCCCCACAAGGCTGCCTGCAGTTGTGGGGTGCAAGGGCTTTGCAGAGGTGGCTCAGTCTGGGGTGTGTGATGCTGGGGTTAAAGCTGTGATCAGTTCGAGGGCTGGTTTGGCACCGCCCTAATCCTGGCAGCCTGGGTAGAGTACAAAAGGGGCAGGAAGACACTGGTAAGGATCGGTTGCCCATTTTGCCATCTTGTACCCTCCATGAACTGTTCTCAGCCATGCCACACTACAAACTGAGCCACATAAACCTTTCCTTCCTTAACTTTGGGCTTTGAGTTTTTCATCTCGGCAACCAGAACAGTAGCGAAGACCCGTAGTACAGCTCAGAGGGGCATGGCTGAGCCGGGTGAGGAGCGGGCTTCCAACAGTTTCACTGGGGCGGCAGTGTGTGCCATCCCAGAGGAGAACCAGCATGTGCTAAGGTCCATGCACGTGCTGGGGTGGATTTAGGAAGGAGGAAAGCTGTTGTAGCTGAGGAAGGACAGAAGGCAAGAGGCGGGGTTCCCTCATTTGCTCACGGCAGTGGGGTGTCACTGAAGTGGGCTTCTGGTACAAATCCCTCCTTGGCTTTACTTATACCCAGATCACGAGGGGTCCCTGCCGGTGTGTGGATTGCTCCCCGCTACCCCAGGAGAGGGGCAGTGGCTGGCTCAGGGAAAAGGTACCTGGTTCACGTGGGCGGGAGGAAGCCAGGCTGCCAACCCAGTGCTCACCAGTCTTCCCTGTGACGTAGAACAAACTTCTTTCTTTTCCTCGTAGGGGATCGCATTCAGCGGCTGTTAATTGTTTAGCTTAGTTTGTTACTTTGAGTGCAGTGGCGTAGGTGACCTTTCAGCACAGCCTTAGGTCCCTTGTCTTCAGTAACCCCAGGACAACTTCCAGGATAGCCACATCCAAAGAAACCTCTGCCACGGGTGATGTGCTCAAATAAAGAATGTTCTCGAAGGTGAGCGGTTTCTTTCTCCTTTTCTCCCCACTCTCCTAAAATGCAAATGGCCCTCACCCTTGTGAGGAGCCAGCATCCAGGGCTGCCCTGCGCAGCCTCTGCCCACTCATTCGATGGTCACAACAGCCCATGGGTCACTTCTGCCGCCCGGGCCTCACATTCCTGGGATCTCCACCACGCAGCTGGGTCACCCAAGGTCACTTGGCCGGGAGCTGCAAGCCAATTCCGGAGGACAGCAGAGCACAGCATCTGTCCTGTGTCCACCCTGGCTGGCGTGGCCTGGTGTGGAGGAGCCACCCATGTCGTGCAGGGACGATCACAGGTGACCCAAGGTCAAGCCCCCAGCCTGAGAGCTTTTCCAGAGCATTATCTCGCCGGCGTTTCTAGGCAGGGACTTTATTACGCTCCGTCTGAATTTATCAGTAAACTCGGATCCATTGTCCAGTTGGCATTACTCTCATCATTGTAGCCTATTTTTTAATGTCAAGAGAAAATAGTTTAAGGCCGTGGTCAGCTGCCTCCGCCTCCCTGACCTCACAGGATCACTATGCCTTCTGCCTTTTGGTGAGCTCAGAGATCGTGAAATTGTGTCAGTTTATTATTTTTCTCTTTTTTTGCCTGTGACCACTGCAAAGACAGAATCCTCACTTCAGAGAAATGAAACTTCTTGAATGTTGTATGTTCTTGAATGGATATCAACGGTGGAATATAAAGGACACAGGTTTGCTTTTGAACATCACACACACTTCAAGCAAAATTAGAAGGGAAATAAGGATTATTCACCACATATGTTAAAGAATGGTTCTTTCCATGTAAACAGTTCTTGTGAAACAATGAGAAAAACAACTTCCCCAACAGAAAGCACTGGACACAGGATTCGTAAACGAAGACAAGCAGCAGCAAATATGTAAATGTTTTCGACTCCATTTATTAAAGAACAGTTAAGGTGAAGTGACTTTTTCTTTTTTACTTCAGCCTCCTGGGTCTGTATTAAAAACCAAGAGCCTAGCTAGCAAAGAGACATGGAAAGCAGCAGAAATGTTCACCAGGGTAGCTCTCCTGGCAAACTGGATGAGCACACGGAGAGCTTGACGTTGTACGTGGCCTTTGGTCTTGCAGCCTCATTTCTACCCCTCCCCGTAAGCCTATTCCGTAAAACACAGGCGTGGCTGGGGAGAAACCCTCAGGGATTTACAGTTGGCTGCCCCACCTTGGCTAGCTGAGTTCAAGCTGAGATCACTTGGTGCCTAGCGCAGAGTAGATCTTTAACAAATGGTTTTGCTTTAAAGAGATTTAAAAAAAAAGTAAGCATAAAAGAAGAATTCTCAGTGTATGCTTAAAAATAAAATCACTGTAGTTTCACAAAAGCTTGGGAAAGACATCCCCCAGGTCGCACCAGTGGGGCGAGGGGAGTGTATTGCGTAACTTTTAAATGCCATCATTAGCTTCCCCAGAGATGCGGTGAACAAATGTGGATCTTTATGATTTTTTTTTAACTTTGAATGAATTGAAAAGTCAAAGTCATACTGGCTCCCTGGGGATTGGGCAGGGCTCACATTTTACCAATTTGCAGCAAAGAAGGGAAACATTTGCTTTCATTTTTTTTGGCGCACTGGAGTGGCCTTACCAGGGAATTGTGATTTTAAGAATTAATTGTAGTATAAGGGGGAAAATAGAACAAATGTGTATGCATAGATGGGGAGCAGCAGTTACTATTTTAAAAGACTAGGTTACAGTGTTGGGAGAATTAGATTTTGTTGTATCCAAAGCACTACTCTTTCTACCAGCATTTAAAAAAAATATTTGATGTTAAGCAGCGGAGGGTTTGGAGTTGGGCCTGGTATCAGCCGTGTCTCTGCAGCTGCCGCTGCTGGTGGAAAGAACCTTTTTGAGTTACGATCTATTTCTGCGACCTGCCTAGGAAGTTGGGGTGTCAAAGTCCCTCACCTTCCATAGAGATGAGAAACAAGAAAAGCAAGGTTCTCAAATCGGATTTCTTCTCTTAGGTGAATGAATGCTGATAGTGCTGGGCTGGAGGCCTGGGATTTTGAATTCAAACGCTAAGCAAGTAACCTCGATGGTGCAGTGGGTCCATCTGAGGCTGGGAAACGGAGAGAATGTGCTAAATGAAATGTGGCTGGTATTTCCTGGAGCTGCAGCCCAGAGGATGGGACCCGTCTAGCTTTGAGGGTGTCGGCGTTTGAAAGGGGCTTTGTGTGACTGAGGGTTGTATCAGTCCTTACACGTGGTTTTTGCTTCCTCTGACTGTTCCTGCGGTTGTGATGCTGACACCACGGTCCCCGTCAGTTACTGCAGGTTTTTGGACTGTGTGCTGGTTGGGACTGAGAGCTACGGATCCCCGAGATGTTAATAACTTGGGGCTCATTGTTTACGAAATGCACAGAGCTGAGAAATGCTAGTGGGTTTCTGTGGGCGATTTGGGAGCAGTCGGCTTTTGTGGTCTCCACACCTCCTCTGCCAGCAGCTGTGAATGGTTCTGTTGTCTTGGGGCACCTGGGCTCTTCTGGCAGTTTGAAGCCCGGATCTGTCCAGTTTAATTGGCTTCCTGCCGGCCTTTTCTTCTCCCAACCATTACTTTCCTGTAGACCCATTTTACATTCATGCAAAAATGTGCAGCCCCAATTCAGGCATGAAGCCTCAAGTAAAGGATTTATGCTCTAAAGAAGGCTTTAATTATTTTATCTTTCTGTTCTTTAATAAGATCCCTTATTAGGCGCACATTTAGATAATGTACAGTAAAAGCTTAAGATTGGGAGACTTTACATTTTAATAGCGGCTGTTAATCACCGTTATTAATAAGCGGCAGATAATGATATTTAAATTGCATTGTGCTTTTGTTTTGTGGTGTGTATAATCTCATTTAATTCTCAAAACAGAAACAGAACTCTGGGCAGGTGACCAGGGTCACCAGACTCATGGCCCCTGGAACGCCCTTCTCCTAATCCCCGGAAGCCTTGAATATGCTACTTGGCAGGGTACAAGGGGCTGATTATGTGCCTGGGCCCAGCTGTCACCTCAGGGATCTCCGTACAAGGCAGGCACAGAGCATGCGGATCTGGGGTTGGAGCAAGAGGAGGGTGTGAGGATGGATGCAGTGTTGGGGGCCAAAGGGGCAACAGGCCAAGGAAGGCGGACAAGGCAGGAAACGGACTTCCACCTTGTGGAGGGACCGGCCTCGATTGCAGCCCACTGTGACTCTGGGTGGGAGATGAGAAGTCCGTGTTGCTCAGCCACCAGGTCTGGGGTCAGCACAGCGAGGGAAGCTAGCAGGTCGGGGCAGGCGGTGACTCCCTTTGACGGGAAGGGGAACAGCCCTCAGAGGGGTGGAAGACGGGGCGCAGGTCACACGGCTGAGGAAGTGGTGGAGCTGGGGTTCAGGCCCCGGGCGGTGATGCTCCGCTGCAGGTGGCCCAAGCCAGGTCCCTTCCCTGCATTCACTGTGGCTGTCCTGTGTGTCCAGGGCTTTGTGTAGGAGTGGACAGGGCCGCAGAGAGGTGAGCGGCTGCCTCAGCCTGCCAGAGCCGAGCTGGTTGTATCTTTCCGTCTCTGGCCGGCTGTGCCAGGTACCCTGTGTGTCCGTCCTCACAGCTGGGGCGGTGACTGGGGCTTGACCAAGGGCCTGGACCCGTTCTGCAAACAGGGGAGTGGGTTTAAGAGAGATATCCGCTGGATGGCCAGGCCCTGAACTCAGGTTCCTCCCGTGGGCTCAGCAGGTCAGCTCTGATCGCTGCTCATGTCACTTCTGAAAACCTGTCACTTCTGTGTCCCTGGCCGAGCCAGAGCTGAGGGTCCATGGACACTTGGGTAGGCCTCACGGGCACAGTTGGGACTGTGCCTTGAATGCCTGGGTGTGCTCAGCGCTGTGGCTTGGCCAAGCCCATTCCTTGTGGGAGTTCAGGGAATGCACACGTGCTCTTTTTGCACACACGTGCTGGTGCTCTGTGTAAGAAAGACATGAAGCATTCAGGCCCTGTCGATGACCAGGAGGGGATACAGGATTGGGGGAGGTGTGAGGTCTTGGGGACAAGAGCCCCTTATGCTTCCCACCTGTACCCCTAAGGGTGACTGGCGAGGAGCAACGAGCTGGCTCACCACCATCGCAGAACACCAGTGTTTTGGGTTGAAAACGGAAGAGATGCAGCAGACTCGGAGGTCGCCTTCCTGTGGGCTGCCTGATGTTTTCCGTCTTCAGGCCTGTCCTTTCTCTGGGAGCTTCTCTGCCCTTCACCACTCCCAGGTCATTAGTTCCTGTGTCACATTCTTTTTGAAAGTATTACATTGGGGCCGGGGATTTAGCTCAGTGGCTTAAGCACCTGCCTGGCAAGCGTGAGGTTGTGAGTTCGATCCCGGTACCAAAAAAAAAAAAAGAAAAAAGAAAGTATTACATTGTTTTTCAGTCTTTGTGGAACCCTGGGTATTTGTAAGGTAACAGAAGGTCGTGTTTCATAAGCTGTAGTATCCAGGAGGAAGATTTTCTGTTTCCGTTGTAAAGATAATTCCGATCTGAGCCGGCTCATGGTATGTTAGATCACACCAAGTGTGTCTGTGAGCAGTCTTGGAGGATCCATCACCGTTAATTACTAACAGACAACCCCGAAATACCTCCAGCCCGCTCCCAGGTGGAGTCCGGAGGACATAGGCCAGATAATTGCTCCGCAGCCACCATCCCATTGGATCCTCCACCAGAAGGGAACTTTTCACTGTTGCATCCGGGTTGTTGACTGTATCGAGGCGACCCCGGTGGGGGTCCTTGTGCACCTCCCGGATGTAACATTCTCCCTGCTCTCTTTCTGTGCATGTTATACGTGTATGAAAGAAATCACCTCTGTACGGGGTGATCCTGCACCCCCGAGGGTGATCCTCCTCCTCTCTGTTGAAGATGGCTTGTGTCTTTGCCATCACTGTCCCTGTAACTGGAGAATGTGCCTTCCACAGTAGGTGGACGGGAGGCAGGAGGCTAATGCGGCACCGTGCTGAAGATGTCCTTCTGCGCTGTGAATGAAGAAACAAAACAAAATTGTTTCGCTCCATGTTTCCCTGATTCTTCGATTGTTTTCCTGTTCTAGGTTAATTCTGTCTGTTTCATGATATAAAGGAAATATTCAAAAGAATTAATTAACTGTTTCAAAGTATGTTTTGCTGCTCTGCAGAGCACGTTTGTGTTCTGAAGTGTGTGTGTGAGCAAGGGACTCAGTGTAGGGATCTGGTCCTGCCAGAGAGGCCCAGTGGTGGCCCCTCAGGTGGTCACAGGTGTGACCGCCAATCAGGCTCTTGGAATTGTCATCGTGGTGGGCTGAGACTCCTCACAGCACTCTTTTCCTCCACGACTTGGCAGCTCAGAAGGTGATGGTGAGCACTACACAGACCTGACTTCGTTAGGACACCAGGTAGGTTACCAGTCCTGCTGCCACCAGGATGGAACCTTTGTGAGCAGCGGGGCGTGTACTGGAGACTGTGCTCCGAGCTGGAGAGAGGCCGAGGGGCGCTTGCCTGGGGTGTCTGTCCGTCAGTCTGTGGGCAGTGCAAAGGAAACCACGAGAGCTGGTGGGGTAAGGTTGGAGCACACTGTGTGCTCAGGAGAAAGGAGCTTTTCCTGTTGGAGGTCTGGCAGGGCAAAGTGTGCTTCGCAGTCACACTGCTAGTGACCCCACTAATCGCTGATTTCTCCTGTACAAGTCACCAGAATTTAGTAGCGTTGTTTGGCTCGAATCCTGAGCTGTTGCAGTGAGCTGCATGTACCCCCGACCCTTTTCATTCCTTCCTTGGAGACGGGGTCTGGCTGGGTTGCCCAGGCTGGGCTCACACTTGCCTCCTAGTGTGCTGAAATTATAGGCAAACACCCGTACATCTGGCTCCAAATAGCAGCTTTTATAAACTTTAACTTCAAGGGGAATTAGACCGTGAGAACACAGGTGAAGGCAGGTGTGTGTTTAGGTGGCCTCTGTGGGACTTTGCTGTGTGGAGCTGCCTGTGACAGGCCTTACAGGGGCGAAACATGGCCTCTGAAGCACAGTACCGTCATTTTTAGTTTCACTGTGTACTTTTTGTTGTACTCGTGGCTTTGGGATTTGGTTAGAAGATGAAAATGATGAAGGAGGTTGTTTTGTGCTCCTGGAAGGCAGCATGTACCCCAAGACTTAAAAGTGTCCACATATTCCATCTAGAAATTCCATGCTGAGAAAGATACAGAGCAGTAGAGCATTAGCAGAAATTTTTTCAAATGCTGCAGGTGTTGCTGCCATCTCAGCTGTGTGGTAGCAAGGCAGAAATGGATGCTTGAGCGTGTTTCAGTGAAACTTCACTTACGGAAGTGTGTCCCAGGCAGGGATGGCCTGTGGACCATGTATGTTGAGCTCTCTTCAATGTCTGAAATCCATTCGTACTGGCCAAACCCCTGGGTAAGGACACAAGTTTATTTTCACTGCTCACATAAAGTACATTTTCAAACCAAGATATCCTAAATTGGGAAGTAATAAATAACGTGGATTTCTGGTTTTGTTGTTGTTATTTGAACTGATGCTGGAATGCCTAAGGAGAAGGCCAGTCTCTGGGGACAGTGCGTCTCCTCTGGGTCTCAGGCATGTCCGGGGCTGGACGTGGCTCCTGCAGGAGGTAGCTGATACCTGGGGCTCCCCATCACTGCTGGTGCAGGGCGAGGGTCTTTGGAGGTGAGCCAGGTGGCCGCTCCGGTTGCCTCTGGGGCCTTGTGTGTTCCCAGGGTTGTCACCGTACTCTGTCCCCAGCTGAGCCGCTGTCCCCCGCAGAGCCCCAGCCTCCCCTTTCCATATTCCCAGATGACTCAATAGGAAGGCTCTTGTTTGTGGCTGACACAGAGAGATAGTTTTTTTTTTTTTGCTAATTTTTCTCAGTGATTTGAATGTTATTTTTGAATAACAGCCAACGGGAGATGGGGACGAGGTCAGAACTAGAAAAATAAGTCCTGGAATCTTCTCAACTCGAGAGGAAGAGGACCCCCAGTAGTGAGCTGGGGAGAGGAAATGACATGTGTGGTGGCGGGCAGATGCTCAGCGGTGTGGGTTGCTGTTTTCTCTGGCCAGGGCAGAGGGCCTCCACTTGCTGGCTGCCTGCTGGGCGTGTCCCACTCTGGGACAGGGTGGTGCGTGTCCGTGTGCGTGTGCGTGTCCGTGGGATGAGAAGCGAACCCCAGTGAGTCAGATGCATCGGGAGGTCC
>PVJX010028235.1:0-15595 GCA_004027295.1 Dolichotis patagonum | reverse complement strand
TTGTCTTATTATGACTGATCTTATTTGAATCTGGTTTGTTAGATTGCTACTTTGTATTGACTGATTTTATTTAAATCTGTTGTGATAGATAGCATCAAGTCTAAGAGTGTAGGCAACTACACTGAAGATGACAAGAATCACTAAGATACCCACTCTGGTTTGATTATTACTTGCTTCTGAAGTCTTATAATGTCTCTAATGTTCATTTTTATTAATGTTGCTATATACTGCTGAGACACCATGGTAACCGTTGTAGATCACCTTGTATTGTTGTTTTATGTGACTTTTCTGCCTCATGCTTTTCTAGGAATTGTTTTGTTTATCTTGCTTTGTTTTGTTTTTCCTGCTAATACAGAAATGATAGATATACAAGTAGAGACTCATGCATGTGTAGAGCTTATAAACAGTTTACGAGAACCAACTATGTAACACGTGTTGAAATGAACAACTACTTTGAAGAAAAAGAGACACTACAATACCCAGTGCTGACTCCATAATGTCATGATGTGAAATCCAGAAAAACTACCACTTTTTGTTCAAAGTGATCTTAGCTTGCTTTGCCTTGTTTAAGTTCAACACACATTAAGGTATGGACAGCTGTTTTGAGGAGAACAAGAGACACTATGACAGCCATTCTTGGCTTCCCTAATGTCTGGTCTTGAAGACCTGTAATGCCCTCCTCGTCCTGCATGTTCTGTGAGCTAGTATGTGGTTCACATTGGATAATGTCCCCAATGGTCAATTCCATACTAGATTGTTTCATGTGAATTCCCTGTATGTGACAATACGGACAACCATTTGGAAGAAAACAAGAGTCAATATGATAGAGAGTGAATATCTCTGATTGTCTAGTTTTGAAATTTTTGTCTCTTACATTGCTTTCTTGTGATCCACTTTGCTCTGTTTTGTTGTGTTTAATTTTACTCTTTTAATATAATTGCATGTATATTTGAGTGGGTAAGATGGATGACCATATTGCTGTTTTTGTCAGATCGTGGAGCAGAGCTGTTAACAGTCTCACTGTTTGAATGTTTACTTTATATGTTTTAACTTTGTAACTTGAACAACTATTTCCAAGAAGTCAGTATGTAATTTGTCAAGTAATAACTTCTTAGGTTTTTTGTTGTTGTTGCTGTTTTCCTTTTTTCCTTGGAATACTGTATTGTCGCTACCCTTTATTCTGTTTTGTTTTGTTTTTTTCTCTTTAAATAAAATTATTTTTTAAAAAAAGAGACAAAAAGGTCACTACATCCTTGTAAAGGGAACAATCCAAGAGGAAGAGATAACAACCATAAGTATATATGCAACAAACACCAGCAGGCCCACCTATATAAAACAAATATTAATGGACATGAAAAATCAAAGAAGCACTAAAACAATTATAATGGAGGACTTCAGCACTCCACTGTCACAAATAGATCAACTAGACAAAACATCAAAAAAGAAATATCAGAACTGACCCTAAGTTTTGAACAAATGGACTAAATAGATGTTTATACAGTGTTCTACCCTACGACATCAGAATACACATTCTTCTCAGCTACACAAGGGACATTATCCAATGTGAACTACATACTAGCTCACAGAACATGCTTAAGCAAATGCAAAGGAATTGAAATTATTCCATGCACATTATCAGACCACGTTCAATGAAACTGGAAGTCAATGGCAAAAAAAAGCACAAGAATTTCATAAACACATGGGAATTAAATAACACCCTCCTGAACAACTCATGGGTAACATATTAAATTAAAGAAGAAATTATACAGTTTCTGCCATTAAATAATAATGCCAGTACAACATACTGGAACATATGGGATGTAACAAAAGTAATCCTACAACGGAAATTCTCATGTCAAAAAAACAGAGCAACCTCAAATAACCTAACATTGAACCTCAAGCTTCATAGAAAAAAAAGAGCAAGTCACACCCAAAGCTCATGCAAGGGAAGAAATTATAAAGATCAGAACAGAAATTAATGCACTGAAGACTAAGAAAACAAAACAATCAACGAATTGAAAAGTTGGTTCTTCAAAAGATTAAATAAAATTGACAAACCGTTAGCCAACTTTATAAAAAAAAGAAACGACTCAAATCCACACAATGAAAAGGGTGAAATCACAATAGATCCTGCAGAAATTCAGAAGATCATCAATACCTACTTCAAGAACCTGTATTGTAATAAAATGGAAAATACAAAAGAAATGGACACACTCCTTGATACATATGAATTACCAAGGTAGAATCAGGAAGATATATAAATTCTAAATAAACCAACATTGGTCAATGAAATTGAAGATATAATTAAAAACCTACCAACAAAGAAAATTCCAGGTGCTGACAGATTCACTGCTGAATTCTACAAGAAATTTAGAGAAGATTAATACCACTACGTCTCAAACTCTGTAATGAAATTAACAGGGAAGCAATACTCCCAAATTCATTCCTAGAAGCAAGCATTTCCCTGATATCAAAAGTAGAGTAGGGTCCAACCAATCCCCTTACTGAACTATAGGCTAATCTTCCAAATGAACATAGGTGCAAAATTCCTCAATAAAATACTGGCAAATAGAATGCAACAAATCATCAAGAAGATTATACACCATGAGCAAGTAGGACTCATCCCATGGATGCAGGGATGGCTCAACATAACACAAATCAATAATTGTAATACACCATACTAACAGAACTTGAGACAAAAGCCACGTGATCAACTCAATAGATCCAGAAAAAGCATTTGACAAAGTGCAACACCCATTCATTATAAAAACGCTACAGAAAACTGGAATAGATGATCATTATAAAAATCTGATAAAACTCATATATGATAAAGCAACAGCCAACATCATACTAAAAAGACAAAAACGGGAAGTTTTCACTCTGAAATGAGGAACAAGACAAGGATGTCCACTATTACCACTCTTATTCAAGATAGCTCTAGAAACATTAGGCAGAGCAGTTATACAAGAGAAGGAAATGAAAGGAATAAGCATAGGAAAGGAAGAAGTTAAATTATCATTATTTCCAGATGATATGATACTCTACATAGAAGAAACCAAAGCTCTACCAAAAGACTTCTAGATTTAATAACCAAATTCAGTAGGATAGCAGTTTACAAAGTCAACACTCAAAAATCAATAGCCTTCCTGTACACAAATAAACTTAGAGAAAAATTAGGGAAATCATACCTTTCACAATACTATCCCCCAAAAATGAAATACCTAGGAATTGATCTAACAAAGGAAATAAAAGACCTTTACATTGAAAATTATAGTAGTCTGAAAAAGGAGATCAAAGAGGATATCAGAAAATGAAAAGATATCCCTTGTTCTTGGGTAGGAAAAACCAATATAATGAAACTGGCCACACTTTCAAAATCTTTACACATATTTCATGCAATTCCAATAAAATAACAATACATACATCATAGAATTAGAGAAAACACTTTTAAAATTCATTCAGAATCAGAAGAGACCTAGAACAGTAAAAGCAATTCTGGGCAACAAAGGCAAGGCAAGGCAAGGCAAGGCAAGGCAAGGCAAAGGGGGCATCACAATCTCTGACTTGAAATTATACTTCAAAACTATCGTGATTTTTTTAAAAAGCTGAACAACTGGGTAAGATTTTTTTTCCCACTCTGTGGGTTGTCTTTTGACTGTGGTTTCTTTTGCTGTCCAAAGCTTTTTAATAAGATAGAACCCAACTACTGATTCCTTGTAGGATGTCCATGCAGTCAAGGTTTCGTTCATGATGTCTCTGCCTACTCCTTTGTCTTCAAGTATTCTACCTATTTTATCTGCCAGCAGATTCAGTGTTTCTGTTTTAATATTTAGATCTTTGATCCATTTTCACTTTAGCTAAGTAAAAGGTAATAGAATGGGCCTAGGTTTAGTCCTTGGCATGTGAAAAGTCAGTTTTCCAGCACCATTTATTAAAGATTTATTATTATTATTATTATTATTATTATTATTATTATTATTTTGGTACCAGGGATTGAACTTGCAACCTTGCGCTTGCTAGGCAGGCACTTAAGCCACTGAGCTAAATCCCTGGCCCTATTATCTTTCTTCCAGTAAATGTGTTTAGCCCCTTTGTCAAAGATAAAATGGCTGAGTGTGTTTGGAGTTGTTTCTACATCTTCTAATCTGTTCCATTGATCCTGAGGTCTGTTTTGCTGCTGGTACCATGCTGTTTTTATCACAGTAGCTTTATAGTATAATTTCAAGTCAGGGATTATGAAGCCCCTGGTGTGTGTAATATCTAGAATATATAAAGAATTGAAAAATATCAGACACTTCTAAATTTTAAAAAATCCAAAAATGGGCATCTGAAATGAATAGACACTTCTCAGAAGGAAAAGTAGAAATGCCAAATAAATATATGAAAAAATGTTCAACATCACTGGTCATTCAAGAGACATAAATTAAAACAACACTGAGATTCCATGTCATTCTAGAAATAATGGTTATTTTCAAGAAATCAATAACATGCTGGAGGGGTGGTAAGGGAAAAGGTACCCTTCACTACTGTTGGTGGGCGTATAGACTGATTCCCACTATAGAAATCAGTGTGGAGATGCCTCAAAAAACTAAAATTAGAGGTTCCATTTGATCTAGCTACTTTCCTTCTTGGTATCTTCCTGAAAGAATTAAAAGCATCATACCACAGCAATAGACATGCACCCATGTTTATAGCAGCACAGTCTGTAATAGCTAAACCTCAAAAAAATCCCAAGTGCCCATCAGTTGATGAATGGATAAAGAAGATGGGTTTTTCTATATAATGGAGTAATACTCTGCCATAAAGAAGAATAAGCTTTAGACAATTCTAGCTGAATGGATGCACCTTGAGACCATATTGTTAAGTGAAAGAAACTGGACACACATGTATAAACACCTCATTGTTTCTCTGGTATAAGAAACTAAAAGCGCAAATAAGGACCAAAGTGTACAGCAAATACTGGGAAATGGGAAGAAAAGGCTGAAATGGACAGGGGAAAAGAGGAAAGGGAAGTAAGGAAGACAAAACAAAAAATGAGAAAAGAAGGATCAAATGGAAACAAACCTTTGTAAATAAAGAGGGGAAGAAAAGTTGAAGGGAGGGGAGAAGAATGGGCAAAAAGAAGTAAGATATACCATGTATAGGTACAAATTCCTTACGACAAACATTGTTATGTGTCCCTGAAGTGTACCAGTGAAATTTTTTAAAAAGAATGAAACAAATGATATGAATATAAGTCCCATGAACAGTAAAATAAGAGAATATTATAGACAACATTATGCCAATTAACTCAGCAACTTAATGGGAAAAGTCTTTGAAACTCAAGCAAACAAAGGTCATTCATGAATTTGTTAACCTAAATAAACCTGTATCTATTACAGCAATTGACTCTGTAGTTAAAAACTTGCTCATAAAATAAATTTTACTGCTTAATTTTACTGAATACTTACAGGTTAAAATGTCAATTTTTTACAAACAACCAGAAAGCAAGACACACTTCTCAACCTGTCAATAAACCTAGCATCTTCCTGATACCAAAACCAGACAAAGATAGTATTATAAAAACTAAAGAAAGAACCAGGGATTTAGCTCAGTGGCATAAGCACCTGCCTGGCAAGCATAAGGTTATGAGTTCAATCCCCTGTACAAAAAAAAAAAAAACCTAAAGACATTCCTCAAGAACATAGATGGGAAAAGAAGCTTACCCAAAATTTTAACAAAATGAATACAATATATAAAAATAGATATATGACCAAGTGAAGTTTGTCCCAGAAAAAGTGATTTAGTATTATTAATTTAGTAATAATCCTAGCATTCTAAAGTTAACTAAAGTAGTTTTCATAGTAAAAACAAAAGCCATCTGATTATCAAAGTACATACAGAAAAAGCTTTTGACAAATGTCAACATTGATTAAAAATAAAGAATCTCAGAAAACTAAGAATAGAAGGAAGATTTCCAGCACAATAAAAAGCATCTGTATGAAAACCTACAGCCAATATCATGTTTAATGATTAAAGACTAAATTCTTCCCCTTTTGAGCAGAAATAAGGAAAAAGTAACTGCTTTAATCACTTTTATTCAATATGGTACTAGAGGTTCTGAGCAGCTTAATCAGATTTAAAAAAAAAGAAACAAGATACATCTAGATTGGAAAAGAAGAAATAAAACTATACTTTTAGATGAATAATCATTTACATAGAAAATTCTAGAGAAGCTATTAAAAAACCCAATCAAATGAGTTTAGAAAAGTTGTTATAAAAACAAGGTTATATACATACATAAATATATCATAAAAATAAAATGTAAAGCATCCAACAACTTCTTTTAAAATGCACCTTTAATGCACAATTCACTTTCACAGATTAATATAAAGTTACAGCATTCAAGATAGCATACTGGCATAAATGTAAACAGAGAGAAATATAGTTATATATACTGTGACTTTATATAGTTATTAGGTGTCAAGACAACTTAATAGGAAAAAGAAAATCTCACCCAAAATAACAGAGAAATTTGATACCAATATTTGGGAGAAGGAGAAGGAAGAAGGAAAGAAAAAAGGAAGGAAGGAAGGAAGGAAGGAAAAAGGGAAAGCGTTACCCTTACCTATCACCAAATACAAAAATTACCTCAGAATAGGTTCTAGACCTAAACAGAAGAGCTAAAACTATAAAGCTCCTAGAAGAAAATATAAAGAAAAATCTTAAGTGATCTTGGGTTTGGCAAAATTTATTTTTGCCATCATACTTAAACCATAGAAGAAAGTCTTGACTTAATCAAAATAAAAAGTGTAGGTGCTTCAAAGGACATTTATGAAAAGGAAAAGCCAAGCCACCAACTGAGAGACAACATTTGCAAAAATATACAGCCGGACATCGTAATCCTGGTACTTGGGAGGGTGAGGCAAAAAGGATCGCCTTGAGTTTGAGGTCAGCCTGGGCTACACAGTGGATCTCAGACAATCTGGACTACATAGTGGGACTCCATCTCAAAAAAAAAAAAAAAATATATATATATATATATATATATTTATCTATCTTCACAAAAGTTCTTGTATATAAAATATGTACCTTTTGAAAGATTCTATAAGAAAAAAAGAAAGCTTTTACAACTTTATAAAAAGACAACAATCCAATTTTTAAAATGGGAAAAAGATTTGAGCAGCTAAGTTACAAAGAAAAATAGAGAGAGGTGGCAAATAAACACATAAAAAGAGTCCTGATCCCTTAATCACTACAAAAGTAAAGAAAATAACTACTAAATATCCATCAATATGGCTAAAGTAAAGGGCTGACAAAGATTGGTGACAACAGAAAGCTGCAGAAATGCTCATAAACTACAGGTGGGCCTGTAAAAGGTTATGATCGCTTTGGAAATCATTTGGAAGTTGCTTTAAAAATCAAACATAATATAACTTTCATATCACTCTTGTATTTGCCAAAGAGAAACAAAAGCATATGTCTACAGAAAGACATACACACAAATTCTTACCATTCTTTTTTAGAATAGCCAAAAACTGACAATTACCCAAATGTTTTTCAACATGTGAGTAGATAAACTGCAGTGTATTCACTCTGAAGACTCCTAAATTTACATCATCACTCCTTCCAGAAAGACTCACTTTGTGAGACTTTATAATAAAGAGAAATCTAGACAAGAAAGACCATTGCCTCCTTTGCTCAAAACCTAAAAGCCACGAAGATATACTTACTGGCACCTGTAGTTCTTCTGTTTTCTTCTTTTTCTTTGACAACCTCCTATCTTTCAAGAGCATTCTTGCTTTGACCCATGCTGACCCTATCTCTGAAGATCTTGAAAAACCTGTAAGGGAAATGGCTTCTGTGAAAAAGTTTCAGGCACTATGGGGACCAGTTTTATTTTACGCAAAGAGCTGAGAGCCTAGAAACAACAGTGCAGTCCAGAATCCAAGTGGTTTTTTTTTTAACTGTAGCAACATAAAGGACTTAAAACTATTTTGTGAAATATTTATGCCTTACCTTTAATCTTATCGATCTTCATCAGTTTCTCCTTCTTGTGGAACCTGAAACTGTGACTCCTGGTGAAGGGCCTGTCCCTGTGGGGAGGGTTGATCCAGAAGGATCTACCTGGCTGGAGCCATGGTGGCATCAACTCTGACCAGTCACTACTTTGGTACAAGCTTGTTGAGTTCTCAGACAGACACCTGCCTTGGGTCTCTCTGGGATACGACACGCTCTGAATGGAGTCGCTGTTACCAGAGGAAGGCAAGCAGGCCTGCCACTTGTTCTTGAAGGTGAACACACCAGTTTCATCACCTTCCGAAAACGCCAAGTTCACATACCCGTCTCCAGATTGCATGCTCTTCGCTTGGGAAGAGACGGGGGCCACGGTCGTGGGTGCAGGTGTGCAAGTGGCCGTGGACTGAACCTGCTCCTCTTCGTCTGGCTTGCCTGGCATCTCAGCAACTGGCTCCTGCTGCTTTTTGGGTTCAGCCACCGACGCCTGGCCCGAGGCAGCTGGGGTCTGCCTGGTCAGAGGAACGGGCAGCCCACTCTGCAGGGTTTGCTCGTTTTCTAGGACATCTGCGTCTGCTTTCACTGATGCTTTGGACACAGACAAGGAAGTTTCTTCATAAGAAGGAACTTGCTTTAGATCAGAAGGAACCAGGAGAAACTGGCCGTATTTTGAATTTGCATGCCTACTTGGGGACAGCCCAGAAGCAACTGTATGCTTTTCTGCTTCTTGTTCCTCCAAGTCACCTCTTACATTGGAGGCCTCTGTCCGACTGTCCATAATTTCAACAAGGGCTCCCCTCTGCATTCTTGAGGGAAACTGGCTTCTAGCCAGGCTTCGTAGCAGAGAAGGGGGCATGCTGTAATACTGGTATTTCGTCTCTCCAGCAATCTCTGCGCTGCCCGAGAGCTCTGTACAAATGACATTGTTCCAGCTGTGGGGAATTTTTCTGCCAGCCAAACACTTCCTGTTGGCCAGAAGACCCTCATCCTCTTGCAATGTGTTGACTGCAGAAAGAACCTTTAGAGTATCCACAGTAAAGGCGGAGAGGTCCTGCAGGTGCCCCACCTGGCTGTCTAGAGACAGTAGGGAATCCTTTATAAAAGACACCTTTTCATTCATTTCTTTCAGTTGGAAATACATTTCCGCAACCCTAGTGGTGAAGGTGGAGAGAAAAACCAATGAACACAGTCAGTGGTGGTTTTTCTTCCTCTCGCTGCCCTGCTGCCAGGCCCAGGTGATTTCTGAGCCTTAGCTGCTTCCCAAAGGCTGCCTTTCCCCTCCTCTCTGCCCTGAGTATATATTCTATTCCACATGACCACACCCACTCCTGTATTCCCACCATGACTCCAGGGAGGGGAAATTATAAATGTGCATGGCTACCCCTTATTTCCTTCTAATATTTCAGAACCACATGCGCATCTGCCTGCTACTAATCCCCTTTCAATTATTTGATAAATAATCCCATTTTTATTCGCTAATGTGCTTGTTCATTTACATGAGAAAAAAAAATGCTGAGTATCTCCTATTAGCAAACATTGTATATTTTTGATGGGAAGAAATATTCTGAGAAAGAAACCAAAGTGATAGGAATAATAATAATTTAAAAAAAACCCACTCCCATAGTTCTCAAGTTCTAAACAAAACCTGCACTAGGAGATATATTCAGAAAAAAATAACCCAATGTTAATTTAATTACTTTGAATATTTTAACACAAGATTATGATGCCCAGGCACACATTCATATAAAAGCAACACAACACATCTTCATTTATATAAGTACAAAAGCAAACTGCATGTATAACAGAGTAACTACAATAAATTCATTCAGAAAGGAGAGGGGAAAAGTGCTGGTTAACATTTACCAGTATCATTTGATGCCCCCATCCCACCACACCACTAAAACAAAATGTTGACACCTTAATCCCACGTGTGGCCTTTATTTGGAAATAAGCCCTTTTTTCATTTTTACTTTTATTAGTGCATGCTGGCAGTGTAGAATTACTTTCATCATAGGGATCTGACACACATATGAAACACATCTTAATTATTTTTACATCACCTTCACTCTATCCGCCCCCACCATCTCTTGGTGCCTATTATGGTTTGTGTATGGATGTCCCCCCAAAACCTGGTGCACTCATGGGGCAGAGGGCTTTTCAGAGGTCACTGAATCTAGAGTTTGTGACTGATGAGCAAGTGAGGGCTATAGCTGCCCTGGGGTGAGTAGCCTGCATATAACAGAAGAAACCAAAAGAGGCTCATCCCTCCCCTTTTGCAATTACTGCTTTTGCGGTCTTCTGCCACCATGAACTGTTATCCCTCTACCATGTGCCACCCTGCACTGGAGCCAGCCAAGTATGGACTGAAACCTCTACAAACTGTGAGCTAAATAAACTTTGCTCCTTTAACTTTTGGGTGTCAGGCATTTTATCTCAGCAACAAGAAAAGTAACTAAGACAGAAAGTAACTAAGTGTCCTTCCTATATGCAAAAGATCTATCTCCCTGTTTCCATTATCTACTTTTTATTTCACTCTTTAATTTATTTATATTTTGGATTTCTCATATAAGAGAAACCATGCAGAAGACCAAAAAATGGCACAGTGGGTATCAGCAACAAAATTTAGGCTGCCCAAGATCCAGAATCCAGACAACTAGTAAATAATAACTTGGTGAAAACAAAAGAACAGAAAAAAGAAATAGATCAACAGGAGTCAGGAAGGAACTGACTGGAAAATTAGAAACCACAGAGAAGTTGCCAACGTGCACCACAATGCAGAGAAAAGAACAAAGTAACCTGAAGTTCACCCTGGCCCACAGTCATAGAAAACGGCACAAGGTAAGCACTTAGGGCTGGCCGCTCCCGGGAGAGACAGAGGACCAGGTCACTGGCACAGACCCCACGAGGAGCCTGCAGCGATCATAAACTGTGGAGCAGTGAAGGGTTTTACGCCAATCTAACTCCTTCCATATGGTAGGCAACAGCCTGAAAGAATCCAGTGTGATGCCCACCATATTGCCAGAGAGTGCTGCATCAGGTATTGCAGGGATTGATTATTTGAGTCTGGGACTCAGAACAACTGAAAAACAACTTCACTTCAGGGTTCCCAGTTGCCCTCCCACAGTGAGTGAGTGAAGAAAGACAGTCAAGGACTGGGAGCAGGGTAGAAAGAGATTCTTTGAGAAGTTTAAACTCAGGCTACAAGGGACACAGGCCCAGCACTCCCTGGCAAGAAGCCGGGCTAGGCTTGTGTTTGGTGCAGAAGCGACTGAGTGTGAGAGTGTCAGCATGAAGTACCTCCACCCTTGCCCTGCTGCCTACATAAAGCCCAGCTCTGAGAGCTGATCACGTTCTCCACCTACCAGCCTGAGCGAGGGCGCACTGGACTTCAAGACGGCCACAGCCTGGGGTGAAGGAAGAGCAGCCCTGGAGCCCAAGGCAGCTCACTAACCCCCAGGCCATCAAACTAGGCAGAGACAAGCATGATGTGCTGGATTCCAACCTGTGGAACTGGAAAGAAACCACGTACTTCAAACTAAGAGAAAAGAGCTGTTTCTTTTCTTGGACTTTTTTTTTTCCTCTTTTCTTTTTTTTCACTACTTTATTGGGGTTTTTCCTTTTTTTCCCTGATTTCTATTTCTTTTCTCCTTTCTCTTTGTTCCTTTAAATTTTTTCCTGTAAACGTTATCTATTTTTATGCTCCACATTATTTTCTTTTTTCTCCTTTGTACTCTCCTTTTTCTTGTTTGTCCTTCTTGGTTGGCTTTATCTAATTCTATAAACATGTGTCTACTCTTCAATAGAATCTGTTGTCTCACCTTTCCTTGTCTCCCATCATGTAGTTTTTTAAAATTCTCTTTCATTCCCACTCCCAATGTTATGTCTGCTTACTAGTATTACTATTAACCTTTATTAATCTTTATATAGTTAGTTAACTATGTTATTACTGTTACTAACATGCTATTATTATTGTTAACAGGCATAGTGACATTTAGTAGACGGCAGTATCTGGTTTGTCAGTATCCAATTTGTCTTGGATGACACTATATTGCTGATTGTTGTTGCCAAGGTGACACAGCTGTTGCTTCTAATAGGTTTTCTCTGTATGCCAATAATAGATTACCTTTGTGCCGTTAATGATACTGCAATGTCTTTCCAAAGAAATGGGTGCTGGGCCATTTGTGCTACACCCTCCCCTCCAAGATTAACGGAGGTGGTCAGATCTTAGGACAGAAGCAAAGTATATAGTTAGCTGAGCCCAGAGTAGGTCACTGAAGAGCAGAAATTAATTAAAGAGCTCCATACTAGCAACAAAGTCTTTTCACGTTAAGCACCCACAAACCTCAATACAAAGCAAAGCAAAACAATGAGACAAGACAACGCTGTCTCCCAAGCTGGGCGTGGTGGCGCACACCTGTAACCCCAGCACTTGGGAGGCTGAGGATCACTGCCGAGCTTGGTGCCAGCCTGACCACCCAAGTGAGTTCAAGGCCAGCGTATACACACACACACACACACACAGCCGCCCAAAACTCCCACCTCCCCCAAAGCCAACCCATGGGCCACTGAAGGGGAGAAAAGCAAAAGCCACACAGCTGAATTTTTTGAAAAAATAGCAGAAGAGATTAAAAAACAAATCACTAAGATACTCAGCAGGAGTATACTTAAACAGGAGATATAAGTAAACAGGTAACAGATGTAACAAAAAATGATCAGAAAGCTTATAGAAGACACTAATAAAAAGATAGCCCAGCTAAACAAAACAGTACAAAACAGAAATAACCAGCTTAGCAAACAATGAGTCCATGAAATGATTCCAAACAGAAATCCAATCGATTAAAAATTATACTGAAAGTATGGGCACCAGAAGCAGCCAACGTGAAATAACAGTGCCCACAATCAGACTGCTGTTAGCAGTCAGCTATTCAGAGACACCCCAAAAACAAGGGACATAAAAATGGATACGACAGCTGCTAGGTGACACAAAGAAGGCTAAGCAAATATTAACCAAAATAAGTGAAAAATCAGAAGACAGCAAAAACGGCGTAAAAAAACCTCTTTACAGAAATAATAGTAGAAAACGTTCCAAATATAGGGAACCAACCAAAAAGAATCAGCAAGGGAGGACTCTTTCCTAGGAAAACCAACACCTCGATGTAAGACTTCTAGCTTCCAAAAATATGAGATATATGTTAATCTGATGTAAAACATCCCATTTTTGGTACTTTCCTATAGCAGCCCTAGGAAATTAATACAGTTATTTACACTTAACAATCAACAAAATATATTACAAGATAAATCAGATTTTATTACATAGAAGAGACTTGTAAATGGTACAAACTTTTGAAATAAAAATGAATTGAAAAATTAATGCTTCAACAAATATGAGGAAGCATTCATATCCCTTAATAAGAAGCTTTTGCAAGTTGTTGAGGAAAGAACACAGATTCCAAATGATATGAGAAGATAATTGACCAAACATAAAATAGAAGATATAAGGAAATACAGCAAAATAGTCAGCTTCATTAGGTAGTCAGAGATGAAAATTAGGATAATAAAGACTTCATCTATGTTGTAGCAACATTTGTTTTAAACTGGCAACTTTGAAAAGGAAACAACTCAGTAGTAGCAAGAATGTAACACTGAAATAAAACCTATGTAAGAGGCTATCATTTCACTACACAAAATCAGACGTATTTGTTATAGTGAGGTAGAATATTACGTAGCCATTAAAAATCCTACTTACACTGCTGACACTTATTTTCTTTGGCTGTTTCTTGCGGAAAGGGCAGGGTTGTGGGTGTCAGTTATGCTCTAACTTATGTTTTTAAAATCTGGTACAGAATTTAATCAGTAAAGTAACTGTAAAAGTTAGCATACATTTTCCAAGAATATCTGATTATTTGCAGAAAAGTGTTTTGATATGCAAGAGAGTACATAACTGTATAAGTTAAACTGAAAATTATAGAAAACTAAATGGAAAAAGGCCAATATTTTCACAGTGACTCTGGTTGTGACATTGTTTTGTGGGTTTTTTTTTTTATTTTCTATCTTTGTTTTGTTCTCATACTTGGTGTGGTATGGTTCTGCTGTCTCCACACTGGAACTCTTTGATAAGATGAAAGTGAAAACAGCAAAGGAGGGAATCTGACCACAGTGGCACGGCTGACACAGCCACCTGCAACCATAACACATGATCCCACCTCACTGGGAGCAGGGAAAGGTGGCGATGACACCACACAGACCCACGGCCTGCTGCAGCGAGCACGTCCTGAAATGGATGTGACTTCCTGTCTCTGGACCCCGTCTCAAGGCCTGGGCTCTGCAGGACCTTCCGCTTCTTTCTGGGAACTTGGAATAAAGCAGGAACTATTTCCCAGCTTTGTTATAGTTTACATGGGCAGAACCTTCTCTTTCTTGTTTTTGCTATAAAATTCAACGTCTATAACACTGCAGTAGCTGAGCAAATACTTCCTGACCTTCTAGAACCTGCAAAGTTAGCACAGACAGGGATGCTGGCAGAGAGAGCACACAATACATGTATATTCCCTTCCAAACACGTTTAAATGCGAGCCTTTCCATCCAACGTGCTGTTTCATCTAATTCAAAAACAGCACAAGCTGAGCCGTGGTAATGGAGACTCATTAAGCCCCATTAGCTGAGGCTCCGTCGGTGGATACAATAGCAAGCAGCATGGACTCAGAGAAACAGGTTAAAGCACCGCAATAGAGACCCAGGAGATAAACGACCCGGTCACCCCGCATCAGGGCCGCTTGCTTTTACACGCACTTATTTGCTAAAGCACCATGTCCCGGGAAGCCTATTTTAATTACATCCCTAGACCAGCTGCATTAGCTTAATCCAAGCTGTCAGTCACTTTGACAGGTAAAGAAAATCCTTAGTGTTTCAGTTTCCTCTGTGTAAAGTCTCACGCACACAGGAAAGATGAGTACAATCCCGGGCTTGTGGTGGGCTCTGGACAAGGTGAGACAATGTCGAACATAATCGTAATCCTCATGACAAACATAGTATCCGCCGAGCGCTCACTACACGTGCAGCCTCTTAAACAGTTCATCATATGCTATTTTACATCACAGCTCTATAAGGTAGACAGGACTACTGTCCCTTGAACAGAACAGAGGCCGGTCACGCAGACACACGCCAAGAATCAAACCCTGACTGTCCGAGTCCGCCGTCAATACATGCAGCACTCCACCCCATCTAACCCCCTCGGCAGCGCACCTGGGATCCACCCAGGGTTCTTTGGGTGTCCCAGAGTCCCACAAAACACCAAGTGACCTACGCCAAGACGTCCCGTGCTGAGAGCTGTTCACAGAGGCTCGGCAGGACGGATCTGGAGTCCAACAATGATGGGCCCGTCCAGGATACAGGTCAGTACGCTTGACTCACAGTGCAAACTGGGTGAATGGTTTCAGGCTTTTTGGAAACCATGGCATTTCCCAAATGTGTCGTATATATATTTTGTTTGTTTTGTTCTGTTTTGTTTTTTGTTTTAATTCCTAAAAGCTCCTTACTCCACAAAACACAGAGAAAAATGCTGGTTGCACACCTGAGATCAAAACAGAAGCTGTGTGAACCA
>PVJX010028234.1:0-24066 GCA_004027295.1 Dolichotis patagonum | reverse complement strand
TGTCTAAAAAAGGGAGGCAGAGGATACTGTTCATGGGGTAACAAGATTTAAAATTTACATTATTCTCACCACTCTGCTTGGATGGATTATGTGCTGTTCCAGTTTGTCTACTTACACTAGACTTGAGGACATGGTCAGCTATCCCAAAAAATAAGAGGACATATTATGGTAATCATCCCTAAATTTCCTATCAACTTAATCTGAAGCCCTTTATAACTTACACTGTCTTATTATGACTGATCTTATTTGAATCTGGTTTGTTAGATTGCTACTTTGTATTGAATGATTTTATTTAAATCTGTTATGATGGATAGCATCAAGTCTAAGTGTATAGGCAACTACTCTGAAGATGAGAAGATTCACTAAGATACCCACTCTGTTTTGATCATTACTTGTTTTTGAAGACTTATAATATCTCCAATGCTTCATTTTTATTAATGTTGTTATACACTGCTGAGACACCATGGTAACCATTGTAGATCACCTTGTATTGTGGTTTTATGTGACTTTTTTGCCTCATGCTTTTCTAGGAATTGTTTTGTTTTATCTTGCTTTGTTTTGTTTTTCCTGCTAATACAGAAATGATAGATATACAAGTAGAGACTCATGCATGTGTGGAGCTTATAAACAGTTTACAAGAACCAACTATACAACACATGTTGAAATGAACAACTACTTTTAAGAAAAAGAGATACTACAATACCCAGTGCTGATTCCATAATGTCATGATGTGAAGTCCAGCAAAACTATCACTTTTTGTTCAAAGTGATCTTAGCTTGTGTTGCCTTGTTTAAGTTCAACACACATTAAGGTATGGACAGCTGTTTTGAGGAGAATGAGAGACACTATGACAGCCATTCTTGGCTTCCCTAATGTCTGGTCTTGACCTGATATGCCCTCATCCTGCTCTGATCAATTCCATACTAGGTTGTTTCATGTGAATTCCTTATATGTGACAATATGGACAACTATTTGGAAGAAAACAAGAGTCAATATGATAGAGAGTGGATATCTCCGATTGTCTAGTTTTGAAATTTTTGTCTCTTACATTGCTTTCTTGTGATCCACTTTGCTCTGTTTTGTTGTGTTTAATTCTACCCTTTTGATATAATTGCATGTATATTTGCATGTGTAAGATAGATGACCATATTGCTGTTTTTGTCAGATTGTGGAGCAGAACTGTTAACAGTCTCACTGTTTCAATGTCTACTTTACACGTTTTAACTTTGTAAATTGAAAAACTACTTCCAAGAAGTCAGTATGTAATTTGTCAAGCAATAATTTCTTAGGTTTTTTTGTTGTTGTTCTTTTCCTTTTTTCCTTGTACTACTGTATTGTTGTTACCTTTTATTCTGTTTAGTTTTGTTTTGTTTTTTTCTCTTTAAATAAAATTATTTTTTAAAAAAGTGAGGCTAAGAAGAAGCACTTGAGTCACCAGGGCCATGCCTCAGAAGAAGGAAGGCAGTGCTCCTGATACCATTCAGCAATTCCCAAGTGAGAAACGAACCAGACATGAGCATATCTGTTTCCTAGTTGAGACGTTATGCTTCCTTGCTCAGGCATCCCCTCCATGAAAGGGGCACTATCTGCGGGTGTAGCCCTCCCCACATTCTGATCCTCTTGGATTGTGAGGGACTAAAACCCTTTTATTCACAAGTAGCTTGCCCCTGGTATTTTGTTGTAATGCAAACTAGTTAATAAACATAAAAATTGATATAAAATCGAAATATCTATTTAAAAATGAATAGATAGGAATGTCCCCCACTCAATAAAAACAATCTACGTAAAATCTGCAGCAACTATTATACTTTGTGACAAAACATTGAGTGCTTTCCATTTAACAACACAAATGTAGAAAATCTGTCTTCTCACAGATTTTAATAATCAATGCCCTTAGCATAGATGGGAAGGTTTTACCCATAAAGGCAGGAAATAAATATTACTCACATACAAAAGAGGTAATAAAACCATACTTATTTCCAGATTATAGGATTGTATAGTAAATACCAGAGTATTAAGAAAACAGCAAAAAAAAAAAAAAGAGTAGGAAGGATTGAGGGAAAAAGGAAAGGCAGGAAATAAAGAAGAAAACTCTTAAAATTAACAAATGAATAGAGTATGGTTACAAGGTAGGATACAAATTTATGACAATCAGTTATAATCATCCCTCAGTATCCATTTATTCTAACAAATCCCTGCAGATTCTAAAATTTATGAAAACTCAACATCCTTATTGGTATACAAGTTGCATATAATTGACACACATCCTCCTATATATCTAAATTTTCTTCTAGATTACTTAAGATACCTAATACACTGTAAACACTATGGGAATAGTTGTTATATTGTTTAGGGAAGAATGAGAGAAAAGTTAGTAGTCATCCAGTACAGATGCAAATTTTTTAATAGTTTCAGTCTGAGGTTGGTTGAATCTTTGGATGTGAAACTCTCAGATATAGAGGACTGAATGTCTGTTTCTATATATATTCCATAAACACATGAACACCAAAATTAAAGCAACACCACTTCAACTTGCTCAATACATGAAAAAGTTTAGGTACAAGACTTGCATGCTGAAAACTATAAAGTACTAAATTTATCTCAGAATATCCAAGATACATTCCATGTTCATGGATCAGATGACTCTACATAGCAAAAATACATTTCTTCACAAGTTAATCTGGAGATTTAGTTAATTCACAATTTAGTTCACAAATTAATCTGGAGATTTAGTGTTATTCCTATGAAAATCCCAGGAAGACTTTTCTTTAGGGGTTTAGACAAGGTTGTTCTAAAATATTTGCAGAAAAACCAATGATCTAGAACAGCTAAACCAATTTCAAGACATAATAAAGTGGAGGAAATTGCTCTGCCCTTGTTCATGCCATTACTGAATACAATAATCAAGAATGTGTGACATTGGTCACGGTATAGATGCATAGATCAAATGACCAGAATTGGAGGTGACACCAATATACTTACGCAAACATGCCCAGGTGATGTTGGGCGATTCAGTGGAGGAAAGGCACCCTTTACCATGATGATACTGAGGAAATTGAACAGCCGTAGAGAAAAAGAAATGAACCTCCAACTAAACTTTACATATTATTCAAAAGTAACTCATACTAGGTCATGAACTTATGATAAATCCCTAAAACTTTTAGAAAAAAAGTAGAAAAGTCTTCAGACTAGGTAAAGAATATTGTCTTGGTTTACTTGGTTACTTTGTTTCACTGAGACAAAATACCTGACCCCCAAAGTGAAGCAAGGGAAGGTTTATTTCTTACAGTTTGGAGGTTTAAGTCCATACTCAGCGGGTTCCAAGGCAGGATGGCGTGGTGGGGCAGCCATTCATGGCCACCACAAACAGCAAGAGCAAACCAAGCAAAAGAGAATGGAAATCAAAAATGGACAAACAACCCAAAAAGACATCTCACTAAAGAGAAGATACAGGTGGCAAGAAAGTACATGAAACAATATTCAATGTCATTACTCATTAGGAACATACAAATTAAAACCACAGTGCAATATCACCACTCAGAAGGCTATCCCAAAGCTAAAATTAACAAATGGACACAATGTCATATGCTGATAAGCATGTGGAAAAACTAGATCACTCACACATTTTTGGTCGGAATGTAAAATGATACTGCAAAAGAGTATGGCAGCTTAAAAAACTAATGAACCACTATATGACTCAGGAATTGGATTCTTGGGCATATATTCCAAAGAAATGACAAACCTGCACCCAAAAACTTATTAAGGATTTTTTATAACTGCTTATTAAGAACATTGAAAACTATGAACAATTCAGTGCCTTTTAGTGCATAAAATGGTACATTTCAGGTCATGGAAAGTTACTCAGCAAACAAACAGAAGACTAACCTTGGATGAATCTTCAGTGAGATAGGCTGATAGAAAAAGACCATGCAAAACAGTTACACACTACACAATCTCACATAAAATATGGAACAGGTAAGTCTTCTGCTATGTGGATAGGGTCTGTTGGCCTCACCATACCCTGTTGGTGGGATGTGAGGCACTGTGCATGAGTGTGACACTGTAGGTCATGGGTCTTGGGCTAGTGTGTGTGTTGAGGATGTGTGTATCTGTCGTGTGTGTCTTCAGTGTGAGGTGTGTGGCCCTGAGCGGGATAGTCCAGCTGTAGTGCTGGACGCCCCTCCTAACTGTCCTCTGGAAGTCCAGAATCCAGATAGTTCCTAAAACTTGGTCTAACACCCCAAACCAGACCTTTGCAGGCATTCACCTCTGGCTCCCAAGCCATGGTCATTCCACGACTCTGCACTCCTACATGAGCCCCTGTCCCTGTTCTCTTCACAGCCACAAAGTTACCTGGGCTACTCCACAGTTCACTCACCTCCTCCAGCTGCCCTGGGGCTCCTTGCCTTTGTGCTTGAGTTTTTTTCTGATTTTTGGTTTTGGGGAGGGTGTTGTTTGTTTGTTTTATTTTTTGGCACTGGGAATCGAACTGAGGACCTTGCATTTGCCAGGCAGGTGTTTGTGCCACTGAGCTATATCCCCAGCCATTGCCCTTGTGCTTGAATATATTTGCTTCTACAGTGTACCCAAGGTCCCCATTTCTGAGGAGCTTCAAGACCTAGACATACTCGCAGTCTCACGCCCAGGGAGCCCTGTACTCTTACTACCATGGATGAGCTTAGAGAGCTTGATCGGAGAAGAAACGCAGGAGAAGTATTCAGAGCCGGAGGATGTCTTCCCCGCCCCTAGGCTCTGGATCCCAGCTGCTTCACTTGATCTGGGCTGAGGAGCATCCTCTGGGGACTTTGAGGCTCCTGAAAAAGGCATGAAAGGCAGAGACACATGGTGAGTCACTGTATTTGTTCAACGTGCACCTATTCAGAAAGTATTTACTGTAATGTCTGACATTTGCGTATCAGATAGAGTGAATATGCAGAACTTAGAATCAAGCTTCCCTAAACCCTCCAGTATTTATTAGTAATTCACATTTTATGGAAGTTTTGTAAAGAATACAGGCCTGTGTGACAATTGTGAAGTGTGAGAGGGAGGTACATCAGGGATCCTTTGAGAAGTGTGGGGTTGGAGTGGTGAATGTGGTAGAAACATGTCTCTGTGGAAAATCTGTGTCAGTGCTTAATGTTCACAACTCAGGAATTTTACAATATGTAATTTTTCCTAATTTCATGATGCAGCGTGTATTTCTGCTGTCCATTCACTTGTTTATGAAAGCAATACTTAATAGACCCCTATTACACTATTCTAGGTTCTCAGAATACTAAGCAAGATGGTATCTCCTCTGATTGGAACTTCCAATGTAGTATGGGCAGGCAGAGATGACAGATGCCAGATTTAGTAATTAATATACCTAGTGCCCACTTAAGTCTCATTTCAGATAAGCCACAAATGATTTTTAGTGTACATGTGTCTTGTGAAATACTTAGGACACATTCATGTAAAAATAATTTGAGGTTTACCTAAAATTTAACTTTAGTATTTACGTGTTATTCGGCAACTGGAAGAAGGGAGTGATAGTGAATCTTTTATTGTGGTTTACACAAAGAAGGTGAAAATACCAATAGTGTTTTACACTGCATGATGCATGATGCACATGGCACATTGCCACATGTGAATGGTTCTTAGATATTTACAGACAGTTTAAGTTGAGTATGTTTGTATGGATCAAATAGATACACATACATACCTGTATGTGCACACACACACATCTCCAGCATTTAGTATAGGAAAGCCTAAGTGTTCTACCCCTGGGTTGTGTGTGGTGTAGTGAAGGGATGGTGGTCTTACATAACTATATGTGCCATATGGGGTTTAGCATACAAGTTTTGGAAGAAATTTTGCGCCACTTTCTGAGCCAGGGTACATATGGGTGTTCATGTGACTATTTGGTGGAAGACGCTCAGTAAGAATTGTGTGTGCACTATCACATGCACTCAATACACCCAGAACTGGGAAAAGAAGTAGGAACATCACACTGAGACTTCACAGCGGCTCCTGACACACAAATACACAAAACAGTTTGAGGGAGAGATGGTAAGGGAGAAGAAGAACACTTCCCCTTTCCTAGGAAATAGGCCTCCACTCTGGGCCAGCATTTCCAGGCCTCGTCTTATGGTCCTCAAGACTATGACCCCAGGGAAGCTGCCAGGCTCTAATTCAGGCCGATGCCACTAGCTGGTCTCTGTGGTGTGCTTCACTCTGCCTGCCTATTCCACATGACGCTCCTCCTTCTGGGCAATCCACTTACTTATTCTCACCATGTACAGTTATCACAGGCCCTAGGAAGTATGCTCATACCTCTCAATGTCCTCTGATCACCCAAGGTCTGAACATGCTTCCTAATATGCCACCAATATGGTCTTGAACTCTGTTAAGCCCTTGCCCTTCACTTTACCTTCTTCTGAGAATTTTCACTTCTGTGCATTCGCAAACTTCAGTGGACCAATTGATCAAGTCTACCTGGTAAATACATGAAATTTCTCTGCTTTCAGTATGAGAATATGACAAGCCAGTCTGCTAACAAGCATAGCATTTCTCAAGTTATTATTCAAAAGGTCTTCAGCTTCCTTAGTGACTCTTTTCCTCTTTTCAAAAAAGGATAACACAGATTTCACCAGCACTCCTCACATTTCTCAACTCAGTGACCCCAAGAAGAAAACAAATAGAGAAAACATGGGTGTTTTAGTTACTTTTCTCATTGCTGAGACAAAATACCCAAAGCCCACAAGTTAACAGAGGGAACTGTTATTTGGCTCACAGTATGTAGAGGTTTCACTCTATGGTTGGCTGGCACCAAAGCAGGGTGGCATGGCAGAGGTATGCCACAGAGAAGAAAGCAGGGCAGGTGGAAGTAGCAAGCAAGCAACATATGACAACCCTCTTTTTTTCCCTTATGTCCCCTTAAGGGTTGGGCACCCTTAATCCTACCCAGAACTATGCCAAACCAATTAGTGGACTACTTTACTAATTACATACCCTTGCTCTCAG
Source organism: Dolichotis patagonum (assembly GCA_004027295.1). Classification (NCBI taxonomy): domain Eukaryota; kingdom Metazoa; phylum Chordata; class Mammalia; order Rodentia; family Caviidae; genus Dolichotis; species Dolichotis patagonum. Next base: position 17,064 of record PVJX010028234.1, on the reverse strand, counting down.
CATCACACACTCTAGATCGAGCTACCTCTGAAAAACTCCACCTATGACCCCATGAGGTTTTGGGGGGACATCCAAACACAAGCCATAACAATGGGAATTCAGAAAAGCTGCCATCTGACTTGTGTAGGTCTGACACCAGTCTTCCTGGAGCCCATGGAGATGCCAGCACCCATGCAGGGGCTCACAGACCAGCAAGGCTGACTTTTCTCTTGCCATGGGATATCTGGAATTTTGTTCCATCAAAATGAGCTTTAGGATGGACCTGACAGGATCAGCTAATGTCCAGTCTCTTTCTCTTTATGTCACAAATGTTTTTCTCATCAATTCTGCCTTCCTAGGGAAAGCTCAGGAGAGCCAGCACGTCACACCCCAAGACCAGGACCTGGCACATACCTCTTCCTTTCTCATCAGTCTCCTCAGAATCCTCATTTTCAACATGCTTCCTCTTTTGTCTTTGTTTCATAGTGTCAGCTGGGAAAAATAGAACCTTAGAGAATTCTTAGTGTCCAGTTACCCCTTTCCCTCCAGGATGGCCATGGTACTTATGAAATCCAGTGAAAAGATTTCATACAAGTAAATATAATAAAGTTCAGACCATTTGGAGAACAGCAGCCATGCCCATTGTCTATCCCACTGCAGGGCTGTTCAGCTTCCTAGGTCAGCTTTTCTGACCTCAGTGATGACATCAGAGTCCCCTGTGGAACTCAAGCCAACAAAGATTCTACACAGCAGATACCGCGTTTTCCAGAACAATTCCTTTTTCCCTATGGAACCTCTGTAATGAATTCAGCTATCTAGACTTTCAATGTGCCAAGAAATGTTTTGATGTTAACATGTTTCTGACTAATATGCTTTTTCTTTTTTCCTTTGCTTCACCATTTCCTTTCTGTTCTTAAGCAGAACACATGTTCTGTGTTCCTTGCTCAGAATAGGAAAAAGGCAGAGCTGAACGCAGCAACAGTTCATGAATATTCTTGATTTTACTTCTAAAACCTCAAAATGTATTTAAAAGACATACTGATGCTGAAATATAACACAGCAGGGTCTTTAGATTACACATTCACTCCCTTCCAACCCTACTGTGTGTTTCAAGAGGTATTAAAATTATGTCAAGGAGAGAGATTTGTGAGCCATGGAGAAGAGCGGCCCTGAAATGTAGGTGTAGACTGGGATCTGGCAAAAATTTCCAGAGGAAACTGCTGCATTATGCATAAAAGCAAAATGATGATAACCTGTTCTTGCATAGATAAGCAACCATTAATCCTAAAGGAGTCATAGCAACCAAGCTGATGACATCTAAACCAATGCTACACGCACCAATAAGCAGTGACCATCCTCTCAACCCATCCCAAAAACACAGCCCTCGTGATTTCCAAATAGGAACTAGTGGGGATCCAGACAGGATGCCAGCAGGAGGAAGGTTTAAATTACAAATTGTGTAGATTTACTGCAAAATGACATTTTTGCTGACAGGTTAGATGTTCTCTAGGAGCAAGGATCCTGGACTTCTGTGTTGTGTACCCCATCAAATGAGCAAGGTACGTCTGTCCCTGAGTAAAACAGACTAATGAACATGTGCAGATGCTGTGGGTTGGGAAGAAGCCTAGACTCCTGGTAAAGCCCACATGATGACTGTCTTTCTGCAGCCACAGATCTCATTTTAGATTTTATAGGGTTCCGCAGTGTTTTGGCTTTGTTTTGGAGAATATGGTCTGATACACTGATGAGAAAAATTATCTGCTGCGATGTCAAAGGTCAGGTATAGAAGGCATCATATGAACCAGCGAGAAAGCAGGTGATGACATAACCCTGAGGGAAAAAAGTATATGCTGCTTTGCAGCCCTTTCCATTCTGATGGTAAACGAGTACTAGAAGGAGGAAGGAACCAAGAATAGAAATGTGCACCAGGTACTCATCTTGTGCTATCTAGCAGCTGTATAACCAGAATGGCTTCCCCCTCTGCCTTCCATCTGCCCTCTTCTGCCTTCCACATCACCATATGTCACCATCAAAAGTCTCATGGCCCTGGAAGTATCCAGAGGAAGTTTCCACTAGGCAAGCACAAACTGCTCCAGAATAGTATTCTCCTTCGCAGAACTGCAATCTGTTAACATTGACTATCATGGGTCCAAGAGTAAGATGAGAGGAATAAATGGAGAAGGCTATGGGAGAAGATTCACTCTTTTAATTCATGTTCTGAATTGTTAGAATTTTACAAGAATGTACTGAAACATAATTTGTGTAGTTAAAAATATACACATGTTAAGAAAAAGAGGAAACTTTCCACCTCTAGGGAACTGACATTATCAAGCATGAACTAGAAGACACCAAAATAGACCCTGTGCACATCAAATAGGTTCAAAATAATTCTGCAAAACTCTATATTGTACACATAAATTTGACAAATCATGTAAAATGGACCTGCTCCTCAAAAGACACAAACTACCCACAATTCATTGCACATGTAACTGAATAGCTCTATAACTATGAAAAAAATGTAATTTCTAAGTGTTAAACTTCCAAAGAGAAAGTATGCATGACTACATGACTTGCCTGGAGAATTATAACAGATACAGAAGAAAGAACTAACACTGAGTCTATAAAACCTTGATAAAAGATTTTTTTATTCTTTTTAGGAAGCTAGTAATACATCAAAACCCGGCAAAGTTAACACATAAACAAAATTAAATTCCACTGTCCTTCATAAATATAGACATAAAAATTAACAAAATATTAGCAAACAGAATTCATCAGTATAAAAGACAATATTGCCAAGTAGGGTCTATTTTCAGAGACCCTAGGCAGATAATGCAGTGGTACCACCATTCCTCTTTCCACAGTTCTGAAAAGACCACCACCTAAGGGTCCATGTGGGAAAGAGGCCCGTGGTCATATTTGTCACCCAAAGTAGAGTTCATAAACCAAGAAAATTTTGCCAAATGCTTTTGTTTGTGAACCAAATTGTTCACAAACAAAAGCATTCCTGAACTGAGGTACCACTGTATTTGAAAGTCCAACCAATGTAATCTAACAAGACTATCCATAATTATAGCACAATCCTATTGCTGTCGTTTGGATGATCCCACATGCCTTTGTGTATGTGACATGGTCTGTGGGGAGATCACATTGAAAGGCACTCAAATTTTAGAAGCGAGGCCTCCTGAGAAGTCTTTGAGTCACCAGGGGCATGTCCCCAAAAGGATGGCTCTCCTGAGATCATTTGGCAGTTCTCAGCAGACACACCCAGACACCAGCCTTTCTCAGCTTCCTGGTTGAGATGTGCTGCTTTTCCCCGCACAACCTTGCCACTCTTCGTTATTATTTGATTTGTTGATGATAGCCATTATTTTTTTAGTAAGCAGCATTTAATTTGCATTTTTCTAATGGTCAGTGATACTGAACATGTTTTTCATTTTTTGTGTATTTATTGGCAATTTGTACTTCTTCTGAGAAGTATCTATTCACTTCACTTAAGTGCTCACTGTACCTCGTGTATGCTTTCTATGGGACATTTTGACATTTTTACCTTCATTTTCTCTGTCTAAGATATCCTTGAGAGTCCTTTTGAATGCAAGGTGGGTAGTCATGAATTTCTTTGTGTGCTATTTATCATTAAAGTGTATTATTTCTCCATCAATTTTGGGTTTTTTTAAGAGTAAAATATATGTACTAAGAGAAAGAAAGCTTCCATCTGAGAGAGAGACAGAAGGGGTCCCGAGTGGGTTGACCTCTCCATCAATTGTGAAATATAGGTTTGCAGAATATATCAGTCTGGGTTGGAAGTTGTTTCCTTTTAGGGCTTGAAACACTCCACTTCAAGCTCTCTTGACCTTTAAGATTGGTGTTGAGAAGTCTGATGTAATTCTAATGGGTTTTCCTTTATAGGTGATTTGTGCTTCTAACAGCTTTTAGGATTCTATTCTTGTGTTGGATTCTGAGATCATGACTGTGCTGTGTCAGGGAAAGGCCATGGAGAGGCAGAGTTGGAGACTGCAAAGCAAGGTGAGGAAGAAGCCATGCCTTGTAGAAGTAGGCACTGATACACAGTGCAACACCACGGATACTTTTGGTGATGGAACTGTTCTGTACTCTGACTGCATCAGTGTTAATTTCTTGCTTTTAATAGTCTTACAGTTTTATAATATATTTCATTGGACAAATGAGTAAACCTTATACAGTATATCTCAGTATTATTTCTTACAACTGCATATAATTCATAATGATCTAAAAATTTAAAAGTTTAACTTAAAACAACTTTGATAAAAACTAGGAATACTTGTTTAAAGATATAGTTGAGTTTTAGGGGATCCAGGTAAAAATCATCTTGTTTCTCCTCCAGAACAAGTTTTTTTTTAACCTCCTGTGCAAGTCTACATGGAAGACACAGGACGGCAGACAAGTTGGCACTGAGGAAAAGACTCCAGCAGCCATGCTGCTATGTAAGTACATGGTGCCAAGATTAACTTTAGGAGTCACAAAGCTCAACACTTCAAACTAGCATGAACATTGAAGTACTACTTGAGGTACTTCACACATAAAGAAAGATAAATTTGAGACATGGGTAGGAAAATAGGTGGATCTAGAGACCATGATGCTAACTGAAACAAATCAGACTCATGGTTTCCCTTACAGGAGAAACACAAAATACAGTAATTTAAAGAGCAACATACAAGAGAGATGGAAACAGATAAGCTTGGTAGAGACAGGGAAGGGGGAGGTGAGGAGGGTGTTGGAGAGGGAACTACAAATTTTCAGGATATGATCTGAATATGTACTAACTTCCCAAGATAAAGGGAATCATTATGTATTACAAACACATACTAATAATAAAACATGTATCTCTGTGGCTTCAAACACAGGTTCCCTGACCACTGTGAGCTGGTTGGGAGCTCTGCTCCTTGGTGTCTTTGCTTCTGCACCCAGGCTGACAGCAACCAACTGGAATTAATTGTGAGACACCTTTCCAGAACAACAAGGAATTTGGGGCATCTCATACTGGTATTAAATGTGTAGGTTCAGAAGTCACACACAGGACAGAAGTCACATACAAGATGTTTTCTCAAAATCCATTACCACAAAATGAAATCAATTAGGGCTAGAACTTATATCGTTTAGATCATAATTCAGAACCTTTTCCATTATGCTGCATTAGAACTTCCACATGAGGACAGTGTAATTGGTATATAAGGCATTTACTTTTTTGCTATTTGTTTTATGATAGATTCAGGAAGAAAGGTTTAGAAGTCGCTAAAATACCTGCCTTAAACTGAAAAGCAACTGGAAAATAATTTCACTTCCTTTTGAAATGTCTGACCTGGTAAATATTAGAGATCTGGGAGCTATTATATTCTGAATATAGAGAATAAAAAGGAAGCAATCTTTCTAAGACTTCAAGAAACAGTCAAAAAAATCTCTTGACTCTCACTTTGCTATTTCAGTTATCTTGTTGATACTGCAGATCTTTAAGTAATAGTGGTGGCAGCAGCTACAGAGTTTTAGCTGAGAAAAATGTATATATAATAGCACACAAATCCACATAGTATGGTAAATGCCTTAGCACATTCCTATTTGCTTATAAGTCTGTGCAAAGTAACAAATGTTTCTGAAATACTTATTCCAAGTAGTTTTGCTCTTACTACTTCTAAGATAACTCAGCTGCCAAATATTTGCTCTATAATGGAAAAAAAGCATGTATGGGAAGATTTATGCATTAAGATATGCTGCTTATTTTATTCCTGCAGATACAGTGTGCATTTAATATATTAAAGCCAATCTTCTGTTCTTCCTCAAACTGTGTACAAATGACTATGTCATTCCCTTCCTTTAATCCAGCCTTTTCGGAATTAATTTTTGAAGACTATTATTTCCCTGTTTGAATCCTAAATAACTTACTGATATGGTCTGAAATACTCAAATAACCACTCAGATACCTTCAGGATAGCGTCCCTATTGAGTTTTCCAGGCTGCAGCACAACACTCATCCTTTAGCTCCTATTCAACCCAAACTTCCCTTCCTCAGTGCTCAGGCCACTGCTCAAGGCCCTTTCAACTGTAAAATATTTTGAAATATAATTTCTTTTGAAGTTCAACTAAAATTTCTCTTTTTGTAGGAACCTTTCCAGATAACCTACTCAATATGGCCCACACATTCCCATACCATACTGGTTGTTGCTTTATGATAACTCTTTTAATATTTTGACCGGGGCATATGAATCTATACCGGGAAGGTATAGGCTGTGATTTTTCTCTGGATCTCAGTTTCTGGTTCTTAGTTCAAGCTCCCCTACACACCACTTGCCTCTTATGTTTATCTAATGAAATCAGTGGGTCGTCTTTCTCCCCAACCCAAACAATATCCCAACTATTCCTCCTTTCTTCCCCACACTAGAACGTAGCTGTTATTTTTGCATTTACCTGGAAAGGGAGGAATTTTCCACATCTGCCACCATAACCACAAAACAAAGTCAGAGCCCCATTTGTCCTGTGTAATGAACCCAATTTCTTACATCTCCATCAACAAATTTTACACAGAAATTTAAACCATAAAAATTCAGTGCTTTCAGGTCGCTGCTGGAGTGGGGACAGGCAGACCAAGCCTCTCTCCAGGAGGCAGTACCGTTCGAGGGCTGCAGAGGGAGAGTAGAGGCCTCCCCAGGAAGCCATTCCCATCTAGAAACCACATCATTTTCATTGTTTTGTTGGATTGGGTTTTGTTCTCTTTCGTTTTGTTTGATTATGTTAAATAGCTGCATGAGCAGCTATTTAAAAGATAGCAAGATATATTATGGTAGCCATTTTGGATTTACTATTGGTTTGTTTTGAAATCCTTTATTGCATTAATTGTTTTGTTTTTGTTTCTATTCTATTCTGTTCTGTTCTATTTTTACTATGTCCAAAGGTATCTGCAGCTATTTTTGAAGACAACAAAGGGCATTATGGTAACTACTGGTGATTTCAAAATGTTTTAAAGTCCTGTATCACTTACACTGGTTTATTTTGATTAGTTTTATTCTGTTTTATTTTCCTTGGTTTTATCCTCTTTAAAATAAAAAAATGCAAATCAAAAAAAATTCAGTGCTTTGAATATTAAACCTTCAGAAATTTCAAGTACCTTTAAAAGAATTTATTGCCTTTTGTTAAACCACTGCCAGCCAGCCTCTTAGCATGGACCCAGAGCTGTGAATTTCTGAAGAGGTTAGATGTGGGGAAGAGGCAAGAAAACACTGGTATTTGGTAAAGAGGTAGATGCTGAAGATGGCAGTAAGAGAATATTAAATAAATAAATACTTAGTTTCTTCATATTATGGTTTAGATCTTTTTAAATGTCCCTCAAAAAACTCATGTGTTCAGAGGTGAGACTTTTCGAAAGTGATAGGAACATGCAGGTGAATGAATGCAGGGCTCGCCAGTGCTGCTGGAAGTTAGGGCTTGATTGGAAGACGCAGGTCACTGGGGGGTGTGACCTGGAAGAGTGTATCCCCCCATTATTTCCATCGCATGGATATTTGGCAAATAACTCAAATTCCTTCTTCTCCCAAAGAAGGCTACAAATTTTATAGACCTAAAATTGGAATTTGTACATACAGCCAAGTTAAGCTGACTTACAGTTGAAGCCTGAAAATATTTAAAACCTGATAAACTATTCTCAGTTATTATTTGCAAGCATCCAATACCATGAGATGCTGTGCTAAAAAGATTCTCAAGCACACAGTCACAGCCTCTGTTCTGTAAGGGCCCACAGTCTAAGGCAGACATACGCAGTACACAGAAAAGGCAAAAGCAAAATGGCAGACAAAAGTTAGAATGGATGGATTGTAGATTCTGCCAACCCTCTTCCCATAGTTACCCCACAGAAATGTAGCCTAGTCCTGGTGACCCAGGTAGAAGCAAAATCAGGGGCAATTCAGAAGCTGCTGACATACTCAAAGAGTTGGGAAGGATCATGAAATTTGTGAAGTCCCATCACCCTTGAGTTTGCTTCAGGGTGTTTCCACCATCTAGTTATCTGGCTCAATAAACCTTTGCAAACAGCTGCACAGGCTTGGAATTCATCATTTTCTGAATAAAACTTCATCTTGCAGAGGTATAAGAGAAAATTCTTTCTTGTAGGACAAATCTGCTCCTTCCTATCCCATTGCTTGCAGCTGTGTTCCCTTATTGCCACACAGAGCAAATCTCTTTTCCCTTGGCTGTAAGACAGACCTTCTAATATTTGAAGACTGTCTTCCTCAGTCACTTACATCTTATCAGATATACTGCCCTATCCAGATTTAACTTTCTTTTGTCATCTAATTTTCTTCTAAGTGCATCCTTGTTGTACTCATCATAATTTACCTTTTGTAGAACTGACCACAAACCTTGATCAAGGTAAACTAAATTTCTCCATTAGAGATACTTTATGTAAAACTGATTTTTAATAATTACATCACATTATTAAACCTTGCTGTGCTGATGTAGTCATCTTGAAATAGCCATATGAAAATTCAAAACCAATATTCATTACCAAATGACAATGACATCCAGGCCTCTTCTAACCCCTGGTACGTGGGATTTGAGTAAAGGATTGAAGAGGCACGTGAAATAGTCTTCTGTTTTGCACATTCCTTTTAAAAGCTTAAGATTCTTTGACTTACTCAGGATTCTTCAAAATATCCCCAGACCAAATACGGTCATCTCAAAATATTATTCAATTTGGTAAGTTAACTATATATTAATCCCATGAAAGAATTTCTAATAAGTTAAACCATTGTTAAACAGTGTCCTTCCTGCATAATAGTAAAAGGTACGAGAAACCGCACAAATGTATCATTATAACCACCTGGCTTTCAATCTCACCAGCCTTAATAACTGGCCTAGAACACCCTGGTTTCCTCCTTTCAGAAATGAGGAAATTTCCCTCTACTTTTCCATGTCCTTATATATATAAAGTGTTTGCCACAATACCTGTAAATAAGCAGAAAATAAGTAATTAAATTTTTAAGTAATTAAATTTCTCTCACCATATAGATTATTACATTTTACATTTCATTCCCTTAATGGATGATTCACCCTTAGAAAATGGGACTGAGACTTATTTGTTTTTATGCCTTTCATATCCCCAACACCTAGCATAAGTAGACATCCACATTCTTCTTGAATACAAATGTAAGCATCTGGCACCAAACTTGGTTACACATCTTCTAGAAATAATCACATGTCCACTGTAGCATCTTAGTTTTATAAGGTATATTTGAAAATTCCAAGGGAGAATCTGAGATTGTTATTTTTAAAAAAACTGTTCTCCTTAAGTCCCATAAAATCATGCTGAATTGATGCTCTCAGCCTAATCTATTTGGAAAACAGTTTGGCATCAAAATTTCTTATATTTTTAAGGTTAACCCAATTTTAATCTCTTATTTCTTTCCTAAAATAATGATGTTCTAAGACACAGCTAAAATAGGAGGAGCAAGAGGAGGCTGGTGAGGAAAGCCAACATCCTATATATTCAATTTCTGACATATGCTTCAGCAAGCTAAAAAGAAATTTTGTTGGTCTCCAGTGTCTCTCATGAGCAGCAAAATTAAGAAGGTTCACTCCTACACTGCTTCAACCAGGCTGAAGTAATTTTTATGGCTTTAGCAACTTGAGTGGGAGATGAGAATTCTGAAATAGATTTATTTACTGCAAAACATCCCAAATATCTCATTAGTCTGCTTTTCATTTGGCAAACTTTTCTTTCATTAAAAGTGCCATGCTCTGCAATTTAGGACAAAGAAAAAAAAAACCACACCTCTGGGGAGGCAAAGCAGCAAAGTGGAAAGAGTGTGGGCTCTGGAATGAGTTAGATCTGAGTCTGATTTCCAGGTCCGCCACTTCCTCCTTGCCTTGTGAGCACAGCAGTTTTCCACGCACGGTTGGAACTTCAATTTCTTCATCTACAAATGGACAATAACAGCATGACTATTGAGGTCATTTTTTAGGATGTTGGTTACGGTTTGTTTTTGCTTCTTCAAGGGTCAGGATAGTCATCTGCAAAATGCAGACAATAATTGTACCAGCATCACAGTGCTTGTGATGCACATTTAAATGAGTAAATCTGTGGGAACTGATTAGAACAGTATCGCACACAGAAGAGGTGCTCCATAAGTGTTTTTTCTTTATCATCATCAAGAATTAAATGATACTCATAAAAGTGTCTTGCACACTACCTGGCACACAGGAGTTAATAAATGTAAGAGAAAACACACACACACACACAAACAAAACACATTCACACTCACATTAAGATCTGAGGAGATTCAATGGCGTAAAGGAGGACCTATCCTGTAACGAAGGACTGTAAATGTTAGAGAAGAATCCTATAGATCAGTCTTGCTTCCAAAGGAACTAATTGAGGATGGAAGAGAAAGAGATTCCCTGGAAAGACGGTAGAGCGCAGGCAAGAGAAAAAACCCAGTCCAATACATGATCAATTAATTTCCTCCTTAATTATTCTTCTTTAAAATGTTACCTGGTTAAGAAATACTTCCTTGCAAATACCAGCTGTCAGGTAGCATCTGACCCCCAGTGTGTTTGTGGCAGACTTGGGGTAGGTTGAGGAATATAAAGGGTGAGGATATCTCCACCACAAGTCTTCCTTGTCCCACTTCAGGGCAGAGTATTCACCTCACTCTGAAGACAGAAACAGTGATCCCAGAAACTTGCCACCCACAAATGCAAATCCAGCCAATCTGCCTCCCTCTGTTAATTTTAAGTGCTGCTCTCCTATCTCAGTTTAGATTTGTTCTGCTGCATATGTGCAACAGAACCAAGTTCCAGATTCCTTATTTCTCAGCCCAAGGAAATGAGGAGCTCCTTTCAGCTGATTTGATGTCACTCGCTACTAGCGGGGAAAAGAATGTCCCTCTTCTGATGAGAAATATATAGCTGCTTCAGTGTGTTTTCCTTCATTTTCTTCCTTTCTGTCAGTGAGATAGATCTGATCTAAGGAATTTTGTCTTTTAAAGCAGTTTTCATTTTATGAGCTAAGGATAAAAGAAATTCAATTAACCAAGGCAATAGAGGTCAAACTACAAGAAAAAGAGAACAGAATACAGAAGGGGGGAAAATATTACCTTGAGGCTGAGCACTGAGCATTGGCATATTTGGTTTCCAAACTTGAGCCTAAGTTCTACTTGGTGCCAGGATTCTGGGTCCTTCTCACGGACTGAGATGACGAGTCAGCCTCAAGTCTGTTTACATGAGAGGCAGGGAATCGTCATACAGAATTTAATCTTTTTTCTCAGTTTCGTCATGACATATCTATTCCCATGGACTTTACTCACAGTACTAAAAAGAGAGAAGGATGTACACCTAAAAATAAAAAGCAAGTATATTAAAAATCATATCCTACTTTTGAGATCCATGCATGTCTCCAAACAAGGAAGAAAGCATTATCCAGCTCCTGCTTGGCTCGCATCAAAAGCTTTAAGACAGAAATTGGAGGCAGAGACAGAGGTGGTACTGGGGGAGGCCACAAACTGAGAACAAAGGCCATGTCCCTTGGACACTAGGCAGCCTACCACCAAGGGAGCAGGGAGGGGGAAATGCACCAGAAACCCACAGGTGATTGATAGAACCAGAACAAGCCCTAGGGATTCCACCGAGGGTGAGCAGGGGTATACAGGGGTTTGTAATGGCCAGAGTGATGAAAGGCTAAAAATATGGGTTATTACCATCTATATGATCCATTTAAAACTCCAGTCTCACATGGGCTGAAAAAAAGTGCTTACATCAGAAATAGTACCCCCTTCTCTTTCTGTCCTTACAATTTAAACTGCATCCAGTGTTATAATGAGGGTACCTAGCGGGCTGTGTTCATCCAAATTGACTGTTTCCAAGTGCAACTGCTCCAAGTGAAAGAAATATGACTCTCAATGGCTAGAGTTTAATTATGTGCTGCTCTTCATGTACTAAAGTTATTAAAACTATTGTACTACAAAGGTATATGATGTCTGTTGCTTTTCTAACAAGTGAGATCAGCCTGTAGTGAATCATCCATTTTCTCATTCTGATCCTCTTGTAACTAACCACATACATTAAAGAAATATAGGTCAGGATTAGGGGCATGGTCCGTGTCCATGTGAGAATTTCTCGATAAAGAAACACTCTTTAAAATAAAAATTAAAAATAAGCAACATAATCTAGAGAGCTAGGCAGCGTTGGTTTAGAGGCTAACAAAAATACTACTGTCAGCTAGAATCTAACCTTTACCTGAACCTCGGATTCTTGATGAGTTAAAAAATGTCTCCTTCTACCCCATCTCAGAGTTGTCCCAGAGGTCAAAGGAGATCATTTGAAAGTTTATTTTACTTATAACAGTCCATGAAAAAATAAGTACCTGCCTAGTCCATTGGAACAATTAAAGTTCTTTTCAGATGAGTTAAGATATCTGTTTCCCTAACTGATTGTACTGGAATTTAATAATTTAACACATACACCATTCCATTTCATAATTCTCATGTGATTCTATGAAATACAGAGAAGAAAAATAAAGGCCAATATCCTCCCATCGCAGGTTCAGGCAGTTACAGCTCATAGAAATATGAAGAATGCTGCATCCTAGAATTCAGAGAACATAGAAAATAGGAATGTGAAGTTGTTTTGCCATTGTTCCCTTCTCTTCAATTTCCAGGGGCATCTGTTTAAGGTCCTTTACAAATCAGTGTGCCAACAACCTAGTAAAATGGTGGCCACACACACAAAAAGAAAGCCCCCCATGCAAAAGACTAGTGACTTATGGAGAACTGAATAAGGAAGAGATAAAATCAGTCTACTGGTGGAGGTGGCTGAAGTGGAGCATCCTTTTGAACTTCATTTCTTTGAAGGTTCCTGTTAATAGAAGCCCAATTGTGTAAGTTGCCATATCACTTAGAGAAAATGATGTCAAAGTAATTTCAATAGTTTTGCACAATGTTCCTTAATATCCTTTGCAATCTCACAGGCTTATAAATCACAGCAAAGCCATCGTTTCCAACTCCAAACTCTGCCTTTTGGCTTGGCTTTCTTTCCACTTTTATGGGTGAATAACATAAGAGTTGTTTTCCATGTTACCCTGGGAACCAGACTCGTTCTGAATAAACTTAATCCCCTTTTGCAGGCTGTCTGGCCTTTACTTCTGTTTCTCAACAAGAGCAGGGAGTTGAGCTGGGTGGAGATGCAATGCCGTGCAGCAGGACAGCATGCTCCTAAGATCTCAGGTGTGGATCAACTGAGAGAAGACATTTCAGCTCCTGAATTGTGTTACTGCCAACATGCACAATGGTAACCCTGGTAAGAATCACGTAAAACTTCTCTTAATGGCCTGTCCTCTGTGAATGCTTGCTTTCTTATCCATTTTGCCCTCCCCAGGAAGAATGGTCCCCACACTATAGTTTGTGTTTCTACGGTGAGGTATACAGCCTGTGATCACAGTATTTTAATTCATTTACTTATTATCCCCTTCCTTACTTATTTTTGGAATCCCCACATCATGCTATGCAATGAATTAAAAAAACCCTCTATTAAAGGATTAATCTGTTAATTGACATTGATTGATTAAATAATGTTGCCACTGAAAGCACCTTGTAAATCTACAAACACCAGACAAATATAAGGCATTATTACATGGAGTTCCACGAATTAGCTTTGAACTTAAGATAATTAGGCAATTGCTCAAAGTCAAAAGGTAATGGACCTTGTAAATGATCTTCTTTTATAGCATCCTTAGTTTTTTCTTTTTTGTTCTATTTAGACAGCTCTCAAGATTTACAGCCCCTAAAATAACACTCCATAAAAGCAGTCCATGCCATTAAAATACTGTGAAATACTTTATTAGTTAAGTTATATGTAGTTAAGTTTACAGATGCAGTGATGAAATGATGGCCATACTTTGTTCATTAGTGTGAAATGATGTCTTGATGAGACCACCAGTGTTAACAGAACACCTGGGACTGTTCTCAGTTGCTTCTTCTGTTTTTAGCAACTACTGTCTATATGAGACTAACTAAAGCAAGCAAATGAATTTGGGGCTCTTTCCCCATCACAGTTTGATTAAATACTATAAATGTTAGATAGCTGCATGACAGTTACATGCAATAGGGCAGATAAAGACTTAAGGTGGGTGTGGGTTACAGAAGAATCTTGACAGAAACACAACACCATAGTCAATTCAGAATACAAAGGCCATTAAGACACACAACAGCTCCTCAGTGCCGTCAGTCCACAGACAGAGAACAGGCAACTGGAGAAAAACTAAAAAAGACTTCAAGGAGGAAATGGTATTTATGATAAAGCTTAAGCTTTGGGCCATACTTCAGTCTATAAGCAGTGGTGGTGAACCCTTTAGAGCTTTACAGTGGCACAATAGCCTACTGTGCCACACATGCCATAGGCTTCCCACCACTGACAGAGCCAGAAGGGAGTGGAGAAGCCAGGCAGGTACGAAAGTTCAGAAGAAAATTTCCATAGCTGTCTTTGGTCTTCATTTCCAGAAGCTTTTATATTCTATGCTCCTAGCATATCATAAAAATTAGAATTATCTGTGTTTAATGTAAAATAATACTGATATGGTCACTATACACATCTCTCCCTTTTCAGAGGAGTAAAAAATACTATTTTGAAATAAGAAATGAAATACTACATCTAGGTAACACCCAAGAAATAATTCAAAATTTGAAAAGAATTTTGAATGAACCATATGTTCTTTGATTTTTATTTTAATTCAAAGCAAATATTTCCCAATCTTTTCTGAAAACAATCTGTGCCCAAAGTGGTGAAAGATAGCAGAATACAAAGGCCCAAAACTTGCCCTTTGGCACGAAGATTGTTTTGAGATAAATGCAGTTGTGCAGCAGATATAACAAAATCTTTCTGCCTATTTCCATTTGCCTTAAGCCAGGACAAAAATTTATAAAACTGTCCATCTAATTCCCCCTCTACCGAAAATAAAAGTTTAGTCACCAAGATGACTTATCTTGGAGATGCACCACAGAAATCCACCTAGCAAACTTTCTAACTTCCCTTTACTTCTTAGTCACTTCGTTTTTGCCAAAATTCACTGGCTCTAGAAACCCAAGATCTTTTTCCTTTGTCTAGTTAGATCCTTCATAATTTGTTCTTTGCTGAAATGTGATATAATCTAGAATTCTAAGCTACTTCTTAAGAGTTACTCTTTCCCTGAGTTTTCTCCATGGGAATATGAAATACACATTTTAACTTGTTCACTTTTCTCTTATTAATATTTTTGTCAGAGAATTCCAGTCAAGAACTTAGGACAATAAAGGAAAAACTATTTTTCTTATTCTACTGTGGAAAACTCTTGAATTTTTTTAATTTTAAAAAGAAAAAATATAGCCACCTAGGGGACAGCCAGACCCCAGCCTCCTCCCATGAGTCAGTGCCATTTGTGGACTGCGGGGGAAGAGGACAAGAAATCAGTAAGCAAGCCCTCCCTGGGCACCAGCACCGTGTGTGGACCACCACCACCAGGGGACAGCCCGGCCCTAGCCCCTTCCCATGCACTGGGAAACAAGAAGAGCCAGGCCCCCTCCCCCACCCACTCAAGCAAACTGCTGACCCAGAGAAACACAGGCTGTGATGATAGCTATTGGGGTGAAGTGCAACTTGATGCTGTGGTGTTTGGTGTTTCACTGACTTTGCAGGTCATTAATTTCATAGAAACACAACCATTTTATACAGGTTTGCTCACTTACCATAAGTATATAATTCAACAAGTCCAAGAGATATGGAAAACTCTACATAGAAGAAAAGTGAGCAGTGCTGTGACACATGGGGAGTAAATCTGTCTGTGAAAGATTGAAGCACAGCCATGCACTTGACTCCATCTGCCAAGCCTATGACTTTTATGCATGAATATTTTTTAAAGATATCCAGAGTTATAATTGGTTCCGCAAAGTTTCACAGGGTTTTATCACAGGTGATTCAGAAGAAATTGTTTCATGATTTGGGGGTGGGCTCTAAACACTTTGCAATTTTCCCATTTAGAAAAACTGAATAGCTGGAAATGTAATTTGGTGGTAGAGTGCTTGCCTAGCATCATCAATGCTTTGCAAAAATAGTATTAATAATAATAATAATAATAATAGTAATAATGAGAGATAACATTATAATAATAGGATATATAATACCACTATGTAAAAATTTGTTACCAAAAATATTTACTTGAAGTTGGGTGAATAAGGATGTCTGAATGTCTGTTTAGACTATCCATGAAAGAGGTTATGACTTTTCTGGGAAGACCCCAGGGGGTCTCTAGCATTGCTCCAGCAACTGGATCATTGTTCATAATATTTTTGAACATTTCTTTTAAAGTCACCTTTAGTTTCTGATGTAAATCTTAAAAATTCTCCAGTAGTGAGAAATTTTCATCATCTGTGAGTGGATTTGATTCAAAGAAGATACAATGACATTCAGTGTCAGATCTGATAAATAGGATAAATGATACCTCCAATAAAAGATGTTTTGATCAACTGTGGTCTCCTTATTAATTAAAAGTACCAAATTTCTTGTGTAGCTTATAAGTTGGTTTAAAATCAGGAAAAATTCCAAAGTGTTTTAATTAAGAGCACATCATTAGAGGATACATCTTTTTTACAAAATAAATGTGAAGAATAAAATGTTCTGTTATGAACATTTAGATATAGTTTTTCTTTTTTTTTTTAACAGTGGTTAATACATTATGTATTATCCTCAAAGTAGTTGCTCAGATTACAAGATATACACACAAAAACATGATCAAACAATGAAAGCACAAACTGTTCCTTTTGATATATATATATATTCATCAAAATAAATATATGTATATATATATATATGTACATATATATATTCTCCTTTGTTTTTCTCCTTTTCTTTTTCTTTTTTTTTTATTTAAAAGAGAATAAAACAAAAGGGGGTAGTACAGAGCAGATCAGAAGAGGACAACATAGGCAACACAGTACTTTACATTAAGTCAACTGGACATCAACATTATCTAACACCATATCTCTAGCTCTGCTATAGTTGAGCATAGTTTCAATTACAATAATATCAAACATAACACAATAG
>PVJX010028233.1:0-24054 GCA_004027295.1 Dolichotis patagonum | reverse complement strand
ACATGTAGAGACTCACGCATGTGTAGAGCTTATAAACAGTTTACGAGAACCAACTATATAACACATGTTGAAATAAACAACTACTTTGAAGAAAAAGAGACACTACAATACCCAGTGCTGATTCCATAATGTCATGATGTGAAGTCCAGCAAAACTATCACTTTTTGTTCAAAGTGATCTTAGCTTGCTTTGCCTTGTTCAACACACATTAAGGTATGGACAGCTGTTTTGAGGAGAATGAGAGACACTATGACAGCCATTCATGGTTTCCCTAATGTCTGGTCTTGAAGACCTGTAATGCCCTCCTCGTCCTGCTCAGATCAATTCCATACTAGGTTGTTTCATGTGAATTCCCTATATGTGACAATATGGACAACTATTTGGAAGAAAACAAGAGTCAATATGATAGACAGTGAATATCTCCAATCGTCTAGCTTTGAAATTTATGTCTTACATTGCTTTCTTGTGATCCGCTTTGCTCCATTTTGTTGTGTTTAATTTTACCCTATTGATATAATTGCATGTATATTTGAGTGGGTAAGATGGATGACCATATTGTTGTTTTTGTCAGATCATGGAGCAGATCTGTTAACAGTCTCCCTGTTTGAATGTCTACTTTACATGTTTTAACTTTGTAACTTGAACAACTATTTCCAAGAAGTCAGTATGTAATTAGTCAAGTAATAATTTCTTAGGTTTTATTGTTGTTGTACTTTTCCTTTTTTCCTTGGAATACTGTATTGTTGCTACCCTTTATTCTGTTTTATTTTGTTTTGTTTTTTTCCTCTTTAAATAAAATTATAAAAAAAAACTAAAAAAAGTATGGAATCACTGGTACATTATTCTACAGGGAATTAGTATGATAAACTGAAAAAATAGTGCGTGTTCTTACTGCTAGTTGGCTCACAAATTTTTAGCCAGTTCATGCTGTAGTTCAGCAGTCTTCAAAGCAGAGTGCATGCACCCTAGGATGTAAGTGAATCAAGCCATTTTACCAAACAGAAAATATTATTTTCACTTTTCATATTTAAGAGAGAAAATGAAATATTAAGCTCTATAGGATGTTATAAACACATTGACACTGATGCCCTCATTAGAGTGTGAATGTCGGCTTCACCTACTGTATTTAAGATGTACTAAGATAGGCAGGGCAATTACAACTACAAAAAATGTTACAGGAGTAACTTCATTTTCGCGTTTACTTTTATCCTGATACGTGGCACAGTCTGCACTTGTACCACAAAGTGGATTTATATATTACATTAATAAACTTTAATCAACATTTAAATTCACAAATCATATTGTCTAGTTTCAACTAAATTAAACCTTCATAAGATGGGCAAGTAGCTTTCAATAATGTCTTCAATTAAAGACTGAAGATATACTAATGATGTAACTATTATTACAGCTAAAAGAAAAAAGAAGACAGAAACAAGAGAACTTTCTAGGAAAATGAAAATGTCCTGTCTGGTTTTGATATTTGCTACACAGTTACTTATATTTATCAAAACTCACCAAATGGTACATTTGAGACACGTACATCTCACAGCATATAAAATTACCTCAATAAAAATGCTAAAACAGGGACGGGGTGCGCGCTGAGGCCATGCAGCAGCCGCCACTTTGCGGAGTCTGCTTGCTCTCCGAAATATGCAAGCCCTGGTTTCTGCCAGCCACGTTCAGTGTGTCCCTTTTCTGCCTGGCTGCACCACGTCGTTTCCGATGCACCCCAGAGGTCCCAGCCTGGCACCACAAGTAGGCCCTGAGAAAACGCTGGCGCGTGTGGCTGGGCTGGCAGTATCTGCGCCACCCTGGGCGCCAACGCGCAGGCCTGAGGTCCCTTAGGGCTCCACGCGATGTCGCAACGTTTCCCAGGCCCTACACAATTTTAAAGAGTGAGCGTGGAGTGGGAAAGTCCTTAGGATTTATCTGAGTCATCTAATCACAAGCGACTCTCGTTCTGGCCGCCAAGGGGAAAAAAGCAACAAAAAATTTCAAAAATCTAGCTGGGAGTGGTGACTGCAAACCTGTAATCAATCCCAGCATTTGGGAGGCTGAGACAGGAGGATAGCTGCAAGTTCAAGACCAGCCTGGGCTACAGAGTGAGCTCAAGGCCAGCCTGACTGCATAGTGAGACCGTGTCTGGAAAAGACAGAAAAAAAAAAAATGCTAAAACACATTTAAATATGTAACACAAGTTAGAATATGTTGCATTTCAGTCTGAGGCTCTGGTAGCCTAGTTCTTTCTACATAACATTGTAATTTTCATTCATATGTCTGTCTTTCCTTCTGAGCATTAAAACGCTATGTTTTATTTAATTTCTGGGGTTTTTTCTGTTTCACATAGACTATCCAAGGCAAGTGTTGTTGAACAAATAAAAGAGACACTAATTTTTATTTACTAGTTGTTTAATATACATTTAATTAATGAGAAGTTCTCCACAAAAACTCCATAAGGAAGCTGCTCATTGTTCCTAAGACAATAGTAAATGATTTTTACCAGGTCTCTGAAAACACCTTGAGTCTGAAATCAATCAGTTTTAAATCACAATTCCAGATGGATGGGCTTCTTATTACCTATGGGGTCTTAGGTAAATCAGGTAAACTCTCTGGACCTATTTTCTCAGCTATGTAAAGATAGTAAGACTCAAACAAAAGTTGTTGACAGTTATAAGTGAACTTTAAAAAGAAATACTATCACACATGATGCATAAATAAGCATGCCATAAATGTTAACTTTATTCCCACATCCTATAAAATGAGTGCACTTTTCCTATAGTCATCAAAATAATACAGCCTATTGCTTTTCTCAAATTTTTAACATGTGTACAGATGGCCAGAGAGGTTCAATAATTAAACTCTTGTTCCTGCATAATTTAGAGTTGCCAAATTGCTTCTCCCCAGTTCTGTTTTTAATTTGGTGTGATTGGATAAGTGGAAGTGTTAAACCGCACACATTTTATGACTTTTGTGTCAAAACTTTCTTTTAAGCCTGCTAGGAACTTCCTAGCCACAACTCTTTCAGTGTGTGACAATTTAATCAGACAGCTCCTTGTAGAATTCAGTTTTATGAGCCTGCTGAAATTCCTAAGGAGCATCTCCCCTTCCATTTACTGTTTTACTGCCTACCTTACCCAAGAATGTAGTGTCAGTTGTTTCCTGCTAAGTGCCTCGTAACGTGTCCATTAAAAAGGCAACAATTAGTGGGAGAAGAGACAGCAGTTTATATTTTTTCTGATCCTTATGAGTATCTTGTTAAAAAATAAAGACTAGGCAATGTTTTTATTTATAGTAATAAAACTAAATTCTAAACTGGGAGAAAATCCATGAGCTATCATCTAATATTCACAAGTCTCTGACAAGTCTTCCTTTCCCTACTTCTGGTACTTTACAGCTATGTTTACAGATCACAGATATAGGAACCCCTAAAATTTTAGCTCCTATAAAATAATACTTACCAACTCTTTCATTTATACAACACACAAATTTAATGTGTGTGATTTCAAGAAAAAGAAGTGTGAAATAGGAAATATCTCTTGATAAGAAAATACAGATTTTACTATTGTAATGGAGAACAATTTTTCCTGAATCCTTCCAATTCCACTATATTTTTAAATTGAAATAAGAAAATAACTAATTTAATTAAGTTAGCTAATTTCAGTTAGAAAGATGATCTCTGTTTAATGGAAAATGTTTTTACTAGACATGCTTGATGGAGGGAAATCCACATAACCTCAGATCACTGCCAAATCCACAGTGTTCTGGTAAGGAAACAACCTGAACAGTCTTGCCTGTACAATTAGAACTCTAATTGTAAATAAATGCCTATGGTGCTTTCCAATGTGTACTGAGTGGAACCAAACTCAGTACTTTGTCCACAACTCTGAGATGTCTGAAATAGTCAGTGTAACAGTTAAGGCAAACATTAGAGCAAGAGAAAAGTGATGCCAACCATCTCTCGAGCACTTGAAATTCTACCCAATCAAATCTCTCCATATTGAAAGATAGTAAACCAAGCCAAACAAAATCTCTTGGTTTTAGAAATACAAATGTTAAATGATATTTCTTGTTCCAATTAGATCCTAAATAATAGTTAGCTATGGCTTCAGTTCTCCAGATGGATAGTATACATCAATCTTAGAACTTTTAACCTAGTATTTCTGTATAAACTTAATTAGTCCTGTTTGTCAAAGGCAAATTCTTTGTGCCTCTTTGCTGCAGTATTATCTAATATAACAATAACAGAGCTGGGATAATGCATTTATTTTTGTGTTTAATATAGTAATTTATATTACTATATCACAGATCATATTTCTTTCTTGCTAATCTCCTTACCATTGGGAACATGTTTAAAGAGAATACAATTTGAAGGAACAAAGGAATTAATTTAGCAAAGCAGTTGACTGTGAAAATTGTATAATTAAGAGAAGAATTCTAACTGTAAATAAATAAATAGCCTAGTTCATTATACTAAATATACTAGGCTATGTAAAGGTTTATAGTGGAGTGTTCTGTATTAAAATAAGTTGGTAAATAGTAAGTAAAAAATTCTCCCAAATTTAGGTTATAAACTAATTGTGATCATTAGTGATACCACACTAACAAAATCAGACAGCCAGACAGAAAAATACAAATTCCAGCCCAACAAAAATAAAGAAAAACAATGAATTATAGCCAAAATTTTAAATACTTAAAAGGAAGTGTAGACTACTGTACAGATCCTATCAAGATCTAAAATGAATAGTAACTAGACACAAGCATTTTTAGTTTAGCTTAGTTAATCATTATTGCTGCCCTAACTTTATTTTCTCAATAATGTAATCCCTGACTCAATTTGTCCAAATGTCTTACACTTAACCAAAATAGATACTACCCTATTCATAATGCAAATCTAATTGTAACTTTTTAGTTAACTAATTACCTTTGTTATTTGTGCTGCTTTCCTGCTTATCTTCGATCACAGACATCCTTTTCCTCCTTTTTACTTGATTGTCCTAACCTAAACTCTGAAACCTTGTGTACATTTGTTATATTCTGCATTGAAAGGGGTTGATTATTTCTTTTGGGGTTGTTTTTTGTTTTTTGTTGTTGTTGTTGATGTTGTACTCAAATTGCTATCTGAATGGATTTATCTTGGGTGGCAGAGAAAAGCTAAATTTCTCAAGAGAACTGAGTAACAGAAGGCAAGTGTCAAAATCTCGTTACAAAAAGTCTTTCATTTTACTTGAAGTAAATAAAATGAATTAAACTATTTGAAGGCACCAACCTAGAATCTGGATTAGTGTTAGACTACAAATTAAAAGGCAAGTTGGAAAAAAAAATTGCCCTAGGGGCTGGGGATTTAGCTCTGCCGCCTAAGTGCCTGCCTGGCAAGCGCAAGGTTATGAGTTCAATCCCTAGTACGGAAAAAAAAAAAAAAAAAAAATTGCCCCAACGCTTCCCAAAATGGCAAAACAAATATAGTTTGGTGGGTGAATATAACTATTCTTCATCTATCAACTATCAAATGGCAATTTAATTCAGTCAGCCTCATCAAAGATTTAATAACTTCTGTAAGTTCTGGTCATCCATGCTCAATTCTGTCAGAACAGTATTTTCAGTGTAAATAGATATTAAACATTCTAGTGATCTTGTAAATTTAAATCACACTATCTTTTCATGAAGAATCCAATATTGGATTTTAAATGCAGTTAAAGTTGTATGTCTTGGTTACTTTTCTCTCACTATTGAGACAAAATACTGAACGCCCAAAGTGAAGTAAGGAAAAGTTATTTAGCTTAGAGTTTTTGGAGGTTTCGGTTCATATTCAGTTGGTTTCAACACACAGCGGCTTGGCTGAGGGGCGGGCCATTCATGGCGGCCACAAGTGACAAGAGCAAAAACAGAAAAAAAAAAAAAAAAAGGAAAAGCACGTCTGTCTTCTTTCCTCCCTTATCCTGTATGCTGGCTCCCTGCCCCTGGGCGGGTCATTCACACCGCCAATCCCAGAGCTAGATAATGAACCAATCAAAAAGGCTATATGCAACCGCCTCCGGGACTGCACGGCGGGTTTCAACTGGGTTGGGGGGGCGGGGATTGAACCAAGACAAACCATATGTCTATTGTCTATGCCGTGGATCTTGACAATCCTTGTACTTAGTGATGAGTGATACAGTTAAGAAATCAGACTTCAAAAGAGTTAAGAGTGTAAAGGAAGCACCAGGTAGTCTTTGTTTTCATAGGAATTATCTAAGAAAGAGGCCATCTTTTGAAATTCTAAGGCTCTAAAATGTGATAAAACTAAGAATTTCTCCCCAAAATCCAGAGTTCACAATACACTGAAATTTTACCATTTTAAATGCAACATTTCGGCTTCATTAGTAAGAAATTTATTTTTCTCAAAAACAGGACAAAATGGGAAATTCCAATGGTCGGCTCTGAGTCTGAAAATATTGATGTCTGTGATTGAATTGGTTTGTTGTACTCGTGACTTTCGACACATTCTCTAGATCAACATTTCTAAAATAAACAGTATGAAAAAGGAGAGCAACCGCAGAAATCATCTGCATATGGTTTAGTGACAAAAAAACTGAATCTCTTGACTAGTTCAGTGAGAGAAGACCCTAAAACTGGTTTTTTCTGCCTGTTGGGCAAGATTTTTTCTTGTACTACAGCAAACACAGAGACAAAAAGCTTCCTGATGGTAAGGGAATAAATGATAAAGATCAGAGGGTGTAAAGTAGCAGATATCTAAGATGAAGTATAAAGATTTAATGTGGGACACCAAGGTTATCATTAATTTTTAAAATGCATCATGTTTGGAACTCCTGCTGAGGTTTTAAGCAGCATGTGCCACAAAATTTTTAAAAAGGATAACTATGTGACACGATGGATGTGTTAATCGGCTTCACTGTAGTAATCATTTTACTGTTTATATTACATCGTGTTGTATATCTGAAATATACACAAGAGAAGTTATTGTTTTTTAAAAAACTTTCTCTGCTTGATAGTTTCATTTATTTTTATGGTCCTAGATCCTTTTGCATCTAATCTACTTTTCAGAGAACTTTAAGCTATGTGGAAGTATAATTTTTCAATGTTTTCTACTGAAATTATTCTTTAAATACAAAAATAATTTTAATTGACTTGTTTGGGGCTTGTAAGAAAATGGTACATTTTGGGGTCATAAGAAAATGTACCATTATTTTGAAGCATAAATGTTTTTATTTGAAACAAAATTACATTTCTTAAACATATTACAAATGATTATTCCAAAATGTGATAGAAACTCAAAATGTTATGTATTCAAAAGAAAATAACTTTTTTTCTGTAAGAGCTCTGACCAGTCTAACAACTTTCACACCAATATTATCTTAAATACTTTGAAAATACACTCTTACATTTTTCAGGTGAAATACATAAAGTTTCTTAAAAATTAATTATTTTATAAAATAACATGAAAAGAGTATATATAACAAGGACAGTATTTCTGTCATCAGGAGTTACTCATAATAGAACCGAGGGGAAAAATAATCAATATAGAAAATACAAAGGCAATAGATCAATTAAATCTAAGTACAAATTTTGAATGAGTTTCACTTTCCTAGAAGCAAAAAAGTAAATACAGACTTCAAACTCCCCAAATTGTCAAGCAAAGTAAATTTCACTGAAGCACAAGGAAAGGCCAAACAAAAAGCGTGAAAGGAAGAGATACCAGAAAAAAAATACTTTTTCCTAAAATTCTTACTTTCCTGTTGATGAAAACCTTGATTCTCCACTGTATGCCTGTTTAATTTTGCCATTTCTATCTGAGAGTAAGAAATTAAATGAAGAAAAAATGTATCAGAAATCTTCTTCTTAGCTAAATTTGAGGGAGGAATTTCAAGGGAACTGACAGGAAGGATTTGTGAATGGAATGGTAGCTGGATTCAAAAAGGCTCAGTCAGCCTTTTTGATCATCTCCAGTAATGACTAATATCACTCACACTGGACCTGCAAACCTTACAGCCCTTCTGGGTAGTCATCTGAGTATTGAACTAAATGACCCACCATGATTCTCAAATACTGTCGTAGATCAATTGTGTTTTAGCATTTGCACAGCTGGTTATTTGGTTAAATGTGGGCAATTCCCTAAGTTCTCATTTAATTTTGGAATGTATCTGTTCATTTCAAGCATACCGCAATGTGCTGTGCTGGATAGTATATTTGTGCAGGGGACTTAACTCAGCAACATTGTGCTTCCACAAACAAGACACCCCCTTGGGGAGACAGGCTCTTTGGTCAAGTTCTGAATGCAGGCAGACAATGGTTATTTTTCAACAGAGTTTATTATGATTAACAAAATAATAATGTTGCCTGAATTTTTGCACAAGTAAAAAGCAAATCTATCAAAGAATTGGGTCTTAAAATACTAGAAAAATTTATCATATGTTCTAAAATAATTTAGTAAACCACATTGTAAGATTTGTTACCAATTAAATGTTAATATATGTTATTTAAGTTTTAAAAGGACAGTTAAGCTGTATTTTTTAATGTATACTATTTATAAATTTTTATTAGGTAGGTATTTCTTCTTACAAACCAAGAAGGAAAACAAAATCAATCTTTTCATCCTCTTTTAGAAAAGTGATATGATTATAGACTCTGTTTAATTTTAATATACCCTCTGTAGCTGCTCCCAGAAATAAGTCCCCAAATTTTGCTACAGCTTTTGTTGCTACTATTTAACAGCTCTCTCCCTGGCTCTGGTTACAATTTTTTTTTCCTATGACAATAATTACAGTGTCTTCTTCCTCATTTGCTTTAGCTTCAGAGATTTGCTTAGAGAAAATTTCCAGACAATGCATTAATGTATTTATTTAATTATTCTTTAGGATACACTTAGATGCTGTTTATTCTTAATTACTCAGTTGCTCTAAGTCTCAGAATATCTCTCGTTCCATAAAAGGAAATGAAAGATATGACTCAGTCTTCCCTCAAAGTAAGACCTAACACGGGTGAAGTACATAGCACACTTGCCAATTAAAACATGTTCCAAGGATGTTAGCTATAAGTGCCCCACTAAACAACAAAGAGGCCATTAAAAACCTCCAGAGGAATTTGTACCTTAATAGCTAATGGCAAGAGGAGAAAAACACCAAAGGTAAAAGACACTTTAATTCACTTTAATTCATGGTACCATACCTGCTTGGTGATCTGCTTGAATGTAAAAAGAGTGAAATTTAGAGTTCTCCACTCCTTCTCTTTTTCCCTATACAAACACTCTAAAAATTTTAAGCAGAGTCTACATAAATAATCCATTTCTGAATGTAATGGAAAATTGGCTAAATCTATGATATGTTTTTCTCCACCAAAAATAAACAGTAAATACGAAGTAGGTACCAAGGTGGTAGTCACCAGTGGGTAATGAAAAACCTTACAGAATTGGCAAAAACTATACCTAAAAAACAATCTCATCGGATAGAAATATGTGTACACATGAGAGTTTTCTTTGGGGAGTGGGGTGCTTCAAAATTCATGTTTTAAAAAGTGACTGAAAATGAGCATAGACATGGTTGCATGAGTATGAACTTAGTAAAAGTAAAATTTAAAATAGCCTTCTGTAGAATCGTTAGATTATTTTCATTTTTCCATTTTTTTCTAGAAAAGTCTGGAATTTAAAGTTTGGTTCTCTTTTCAAAGAAATAAAGAAGATACAGACAGCAGAAAAGCTGAAACACACCCCAAGAGGTTAATGAGGATGTAGAAGATGGAAGGGAATCAAGACTAGGTAGCCACTACAGCTGGGGATCGTTAATAGTAATCAAGGGCCACTATAAACAAATCAGCAGGAAGTAGAAAGGCTCTACATTTTCCTGGCTTGGTAGTAGGAGCCATCTGGACAGAGGGAATTTGGCTTAAAATCCTCATAAGAGAACTTGGATTTTTTTCCCCCCGTTTTTTAAACCACTCCAACATAGTAGGTCACAGAAGCTAACCAATTGAACCTGCTTATGCTGTAAGACTAAATTACTAACACAAAATGTAAAATGCACAATGAATTATGAGAAATTTAACATAATAATATAGGAAAAATTTTATAGCTAGGGAAAAGTGGATATAATTTTATGAGTGGCCAGAGAAAAATTAAACAAAGAAAAGGAAGAAAGGGGGAATTGATTTGTAATATACATATACTGTATTTTCCAGGGATCAAAACAAAATTACTTGTTGTTTAATAGTATTTAGGTCAGCAGAATTGGTTTACATGATCAACTCTGGAAACATCTTGTAGCAGAGCTACAGAGCAGCAGAGCTTTTAATGAGGATGGAAGTTAAAGGACAATCTGGAAAAACGGAGACAAAAGGCTTTCACTCCAACAAAAGGAGTAGCCAGGCACGTTAAAAACAGCAGCAAACAACCAAATGGTGTCTTTTTCCAAAACTCTCCCACCTGCTTCTCACTCACAGATCTCCATCATCTGTTTCATTTCCAAATGTTTACTACACCCAATCCAGATTGAAAAAATTATTTTTTTAATTTCTAGCTTGGCGTGCTTTGCTTCTCTATGCGTTCCTTTGCTTCTATGTGGAGGATGGAATATCTCACTGTCAAGGGGATAGATAGGCTAATCTCCTGGGGTCAAGGGGATCCTCTATGAATCATCAGGATTAATTAACTGTCTCTTTTAACTTCTCTTTTTCTTTTTTTAGCAGCCCGTTTCCCAACTCTTTTGTAAGAGATTCCTGCAAACATTGAATCTAGTAGAAACTTTGATTTCACAATCAAGATCATGCAAATAAAGAACTAGTGCAAACTCAACATGGTCTACATCTGATGAATATGAAACCTGGATGTTAAAACACTGTGGTGAAATGCATTCACTGTGTCAGAACCCACTGAGTAATTTGTTCTTCGGGGATACTCCAAATGTTGGGATATTCCAAGAGTAAATAGTCAAAAGTGGCTATGTGTTTTAGCATCAAAATTGTGGACTCCGCGTACAGCAATTTATTTTGAAGTTAAGACTTAGTTTGGCTGGGGCAGAATCTCTGTTCTACCATTAAACATACGGGTAAGTAGGCAAATTACTTAACCTCTCTGACAATCAATCTTCTTGCAGGTAAAATGGAGAAAATGATACTCATCTCCCCGTGTTCTTGGAGGATTTTGTATTTTCATGTGTATAAATTCCTAAGCACCATGCCAGGCATAAAGAACATGCTCAGGAAAGCTCAACTCTTAGTATTATATCAAGGAACTTCTTTTGAAAAATTTTATAACTTCCCTCCATTTTAGGAACACTGATATTTGCCTTGTACTGAATTGTGAAACAATGAATATTTTGCTATGATAATTCTATATGTAGTTTGTCATTATTTTTTGTCAGGTGCATTATGTGCACATAATTCCCACTAAATAAAAGCAGAAATAATTTCTTTAGTTTTGTTTTTCTCTCTTGGGCAGCAATTATAATTTGCTCAGAACATAGTTTATTGGAACTCATCAAATACATTTCCCAGTGGTGTCATTGTATACCACTTATCTAAATATTCTTTCTGCTGACTTATCTATTTATTCCCCAGTAAAATAACAAAGAAATCCATAAGACAAAAATGTACTTAACCAAAAATTTTAAAAGAAAATGCATGTACATCTTTAATACTCTTCTATTTACATTGATGATTTCATATACTATGCCATAGAGGTTTTAAACTAACTATAATTTTCAAAACTCCATTGTATGGAATTACCTATAAAGGGATTTAATATTCAGTGTTAATCTCTCAAGGAAGGACTATAATTTTTTTGAAATATAATTATATTTCAAATATAATTTGTTTGAAATATAACATAATCATTCTTTTTGTTTCAATCATTACATTAACAAGGTGTAGAATACCTAGAATTTTCAGCACACTGCCATGCATTACGGACATGAAAGTGAACAAAAATGCACTGCTCCTGTACAGCTAAAATTCTAGTGTGGAAGATAGAAAATCATTCAGTAAGTAATATTTTTGATGTGTTAGATTACAATCAGTGCTAAGGAGCAAACGATAAACTAGTAAGAGAGAATATGAAGGATGGAGTTGGGAAGGTAAGATTCAAAATATTGCCTAGGGTGGCCCCACTGTGCTAGTCAGTTTTAATGAGAAATGTGAAAAGTTCCTTAGAGAAGGAACTAAATCAATGGATATCTAAAGGGATAACTATTCAGCAAAAAGGAGCAGCAACTGTAAAGTCCTGAGTCAAGAGTATTTCTGAGTATTTGAGGGAAAAATATGACTCACGTAAAGAAAACAAAGGGGAGAGGAGTATGAAGACGAAAGGGAAGTGGGAGCCAGAGGCTATAATCTACCTATTTTTCTGATTCAAATCAGAAGTCAATATTGTATATAAAATAATAATGAGTTTTATTGTCATCCTTCAAAATAAGAACCCCAGACGAAACAGGTTGGTTTTTTTTAAATAGACTTCTGACTAATCATAACAAAATTTTTGCATATATATTCCCTATATTGAGATTGGTGATATTCACTCCTTGATTTAACCTAAAGCTAAAAAAATATACTGGGAAGGGGCCAGGGATTTAGCTCAGTGGCATGAGCACCTGCTTTGCAAGCATGAGGTTGTGAGTTCGATCCCCAGTACCAAAATATATATATATGAAAAATCAGGTCATTAAATCTTCTTTCTTATCTTCTAAACACAAATTGCACCTTTAAATTTCACATTTAGTTTAAAATTATGGTAGTAGAAATCAAGAGATTCCATAAAAAGGACTGATTCCAAGCTCCACCCAGTTAAAAGAATGGTTTACTACACATGATTAAGGAGTCTAAATCTGTAATGCACAGTAAAGACGTTCCTTCAGAAACTTCTGAATTTACTGTAAAATAAAACCATTGTCAAGGGGACATATACAAGTCCATAAAATCATCTAATTCCTTTATTACAATTAAGACCAAACACTGCTCAAACTGAGACATGAGGGAAAAATATGAAGATAAGTCTTACATATTGAACCACAGCTGTGGAGACTGAGGAACTAAGAAGGGCAATCACTGGACATACTTCAAGGTGAAGAGACATGCGAGACACATGAAGATCATGACTGCCATTTAAAGGAGAAGATCTAACAACAAAGTTTAAAAAATGAGGTTTTAACTGAAATGAAAATAAAGACTTTCCATATTATTTTTCTAACTTCAAGTATAACTTTTCTGAGGTAAAATAGAAATCTTCAACTAGAGTATTTAAAGATACAACTTCTTCAGCTAAGCAAAACTCACCATTTTGGAAAAAGAGTTTTGTTTTGTCAATTATCTTGAAATATTTAGCCAATGCTATAGTCTGTAAACATATAAAGGCTACTCTTCACATACCTAATTGTGGCTAAAAAATTTAATAATGGTTGAAATATAATTATCTCTATTTTTAATAATATTGATACTGACCACTAAAAGGGAAAAATATATAAGAAAGATTGGAAATTTTCTCTTCCTAAGTAGGAAGACAAACCTTTTAAAAAATAAAAATAGGACACAATTTGGCTTTTATGGTTGTGATCTTTGTATTTCATGTAGACAATAGGGCAATTGAGTTCATGAAAGATGCCTTGAGACCCATTATCACTCATATGACTTCTTCCTGGTCAGTACCTTTCAGGGTTATCTACTTCAACTATTCAGTGTAGATTAGTGTAATGTTTACTGCAAGCCAAACCCAATAGAAACGTATCAATCCGACCAATGGTAGCAAAGGAAAACCTACACATGCAGCTCTTGCCTTATGCTTTAAGGCAAAGCACGCCATGATCACAGAGTAGCCTTCTCATTTCTCTGTCACCACTATAAGTTACCAGTGTTTTATTCAAACCTCAAAGTTTTAACCACAGTTCAAGGGTAGATAGGAAGGGCTGGGGATTTAGCTCAGTGGCTTAAGCACCTGCCTGGCAAGCATGAGGTCGTGAGTTCGATTCCCGGTACCAAAAAAAAAAAAAAAGGGTAGATGGGAAGAAGAGAATGAGATGATTAACAAAATGGAATCCTTAGTTCTTGCAAACTCCAGTTTACAATTTCTTATCTTCACCTGATGGATGAATTATGCTACTGAGATAAAGGCAAGGCAAACCAGTGAGCAACTGGGTATGACTTGTCAATTACAGAGACTGTCCATCACAGTCAAGACACTTGTGCTGAGCAGCTTCAGAGCCCTGAGTGGGATGGCTTCGGCCTAATGTCAGAAGGAGAATGTAAAAGAGAGCAGCCATGTGGCTTTATGGCCACAGTCTTCTTGCTCTTTTCTCCTCTTTTTTTCAGAGCATGGCTTTTTTCTTTTTTAACTTCTAATGTTAAACTTTTATGCTCTTTGGTTGTTCCATCCAGCTCTTTAATCATACCTCCAAATTTGCCTCCTAACTTCTGAAACTTGCATACAATATCAATTACAGTAAATGTAGAATCAAGAGTACAATAGGATCTATGTATCAGACTATATATTAGACTTAAAAGACAATCTCAAATTTGTTTTTGTTAACATTCAACAGTTTTATGATCATGCCATGTGACTATCAAGGTTGTGATACAAAAGAAATTATGATTCAATTATTTGATTATCCATTAATATAATTACTAAATAATATTTCCCCAGAAAAAAACTTAAGAGATTTTTTAATAATTTACCAGGACATTGTAATTTATCTTCTGCTACTATCACTCAACAGCAACAAAAATACAGCTGCAAAATTTTTTATCAGAGCCCGTGTGCACCATGGAGTTTCAGTCTTCCTACAGTCAACTAACTTAATCCCGTTGGGTTTTCAACTCAAGTTCAAGATGTCAGAGTTACAAAAAGAAATGTCCAAGTATCTTGATCTTAAAATCTGATAAATAATTGTTGATAACTATTTTTATTCATATATAACATATATAATCTGTACCTGTGATAAATATGTGACATTACCTATGTAATATTTATATGCTTTTTAAAATTTCATTATTTCTACATCTATACTCTTTATAAGTAACTGCTATATAAAAAAATCTCAGTATGAGTCATAGTTAACCCTCTCATCTTTGCAACATGACTCTCTCTTAAATAGCTTCCCGTAAAATTTCTGGTTGCATGTAAAACTGATATATTCATATGCAACATGTGACCTTTCCAGTCTTGTTCCTTTCGTTTGATCTTTCCATTGGTAACAGAAAGAAGCTGACATATCTCCCTGTCACATAACATCCTCAGTCCGTTTCTGTACTTTTCTCCAGTTAATGTGTTAACTCCAGTCTTTTACACATACTGTCTATTCAAGAATTTTTCTAATTCTTTTTTTTTTTTTTTTGGTCTTTTTGAGACAAGGTTTTACTGTGCAGTTCGGGCTGGCCTTGAGCTCACTTTGTAGCCCAGGCTGGTCTTGAACTCACAACGATCCTCCTGCCTCAGCGTCCCGAGTGCTGGGATTACAAGCATGAGCCACCATGCCCGGCTTCATTTTTAAATATAGCCAAAACTTGCACATTTTGCATGTGTCTATTATTTAATCAGCATAATTACTCCACAAAGCAAGTACAGTATTAGTTCCATTTTACAGGGAGAAAAGTGAAGCATGTAGGATAAATTGCTAAAGGTCCCACATTATGAGTAGCAAAGCTCAGATTTGAATAGAATCACTGTAGTGTCAGAGTTCATACTCTGAACCAGTGTGTTAGTCTCCTCCTGTGTGTTAATTATTGTCCTTTTATTTATATTGTTAAAGCCCATGCCATTGCACTGTCTGTTCAGGTGTTCTAAAAACTCTACTACTATAAGGAGAATGCCAGTTTAATTCAATCTGTATTCATTTTTAATGTTTATTAATAATTAGAAGTTGATACATTTGGAGTCTAAGTAAGTTGGATAGCACTATACAAAATGTTAATACATTAGGAGGAAGACAGAAGAGAGGAGAGAAATATGATGAACTGTATAAATAATATATTTGCTAGATTTTTTAAGGAAATTAATCATCTCCTTTCAAAACAGTCTTCTGCTTCAAACCAGTCTTCTGCTTCAAACCATTGCTAAAAGATTAATACTCTAGTCCCTTAAAATAGATGGCTTGTTTTGTCACAGGTATTTGCAGATTTGTATTTATTTTAATTGCATTGGGAAATGGTACCCAAATTTAAAAGTGGTTTGCTGTTTACCGTGTACTTTTACATACATTAGCTCATTGATCAATATCAGCAATGACTTCTTTTTCTGACCTGCCATGGAGTAAGCAAAAGTCACATAAATATGAGAAGGAATTTCTTAGGAAAAATCTTACTTTTTGCAAATGAAAGTAATTATTCGTCAGGTAAAAAACACATCTTCAATTCCCTAAGAATTAAAACTTTATCTTAATCTATTAGAAAGCTCATATGAGTAATGTAGAAAGGTCATTTTTGTGTTCACTTTTATGAACTAGTAACCAAGGCAAAATAGAGATCCGAGAGGCAGCACCAGCATCAATCCCCATCCACAATGGTAACTCATGGGCAATTCTACTCTAACTATGCTCAAACTGCTTGCTGAAAGATATGTGTACCTCAGTTACCACCAAGAACTAAAACTCTTTCTCTCTCTCCCACTGTCTCCCTCTCTCCCTCTTCTTCTCCCTTTCCCTCTCTCTTTTTCTCTATATCTTTCTCCTTCACTATCTTTCTGCCTCTATCCTTGTGTTTCTCTGACACACACACACACACACACACACACACACACATAGACACATACAAAATAACAGATATCAAAGAGAATAATTTTCTTAAATTTGTGAGTTTATTTTTAAACTAGAAGAAATTAAGTGGTATTCTATCTGGTATTACTTACTTCTCTTACAGTGGAAATTCATTAGGGCTTACAAAATTCAGGTAAATTATTTATGAGAATGAATTTATTTGTGTGTTTTGTACTTTATGGGGTTTCTATTATTCTAATAGATATTCTGTATTTTTTCTTGGGTTTTTTTGTTTGTTTTGTACTTTTAAAGCACTCTTCCAATGAGTTTAAAACAAAAGCATTAAAGTATGGATTTTTACCTGTCAGCAAATAAACAGTAGATGAAGTTAAGACCTTGGTTAAGGAAAAACTCACCAGTGTTATTCTTTATTCTGCAACCAATAATTTCACAATTAACAGTAACTAAGCCAACCGTTTCTCCAGTATAGACTTTTTCATAGGAATTCTTGTGATATGATTGCCAAGAATAGATTTCTACATCTGCCCATGTACACTGAAGAAATGATACATTTCCAAGTGAAGCAATCAATTTCCTCAGAAGTATTCTTATCCTAATAAAGATAAAACATTTAACAAAGGGTTCCAAAATATTTTTAAAATGTTTAAAAGTGTAAATTATACCCATAATTAAAATAAGCACAAAGTACCTCTAAACTGAAAAACTTATTCTCACTGAGATTGAGACTAAATCATTGGATGCTGTACATACCAAGTTTATCTGTGAGTTTTCCTTTCATAGGAAGGGGATTACTGGGCACTACTGATAGCCTGAAATTGTGTTAAAGACAAATCCTTGTTGTGAAATCAAACAATCATTGCTGTATGAAAAGCCTCAAGATACACATTAAATCACAATCTGATTGATGGTTAAGGTCCACAAATGAATCACTGTAGCTGTTCTTCAACTCTTTCTTTGATTTTTTTTTTTTTTTACTTCTTTTCCAAAAATCATACCCTGCTTTTTTAATTCAAGCAAGCTGAATGAGAAATCTGTCAGAGGCATCTGTAAATGATACTGTAAACATGGTCATGACCAGACCCCCAAATTTAACGATGCATAAAAATCACAAATAGAACAGAAAAGCTTCCAAAATTTAAATAACATGGTGAACATCAAATGTATTCGATGCATATCATGTTTTACAAGTCTCTGAATTTAACAGGCATGTAATATAGATGCATCATTTTTCTTTGCAATATGCACAATGCTAGTCATAAATAAAAGCATGTAACAATTGTCTTAAAACCTTCCTAAGACAGTGAGTGTGTTTTCCTACAAACAAATACAGCACTAATAGTTTACAGCTCCATTAATGGGAAAGCTTGGCTAGGGCCAGGGTAGTAACACAAATACCAAAGAGAGCTCCTTGTCACCAGCCAGAGCCTGCTCATGGCTTCTTTAGGCTTAAAGCACACACACACAAACACACACACACACACACACACACGCAAAACACCTTTTTTTGTCATTTAGAAATTTTTTCTAGTTTAAGATCTTTTCCAGGAGTCTATTTTTGTTCAAAAGCTGGAGAAGTAGTAACTTATAAGCTCGTCATTTTGTTAGCAATAACTTTTAATGCCTAAATAGACCACTGATAAAAAATTAGCAAGGGTCTCAGATGCCAGATTTCCTCAAGCAGTAACCTAGCAACAGCAAAAGCATCTGAAACACCAACTAATATTTGCAAGGTAACATTGGATTATAAACTCTTCAGCAGAGTACCTGAGGTCATCAGGTTCTATTTTGCCACTGTGACTTCAGTCATATAACTTAAACTTTCTGCATTCTGATTGCCTCAATTGCTGAAAAAGATTATCAAAAGGTTGGATTAAATGAGTTAACACATATATGTGTAAAACTTTGAAAATATTTACTAGTTGTCTTTGGTATATTTCATAACTTACAGCTACTCAGAACACATTTTGATCTTTTGCCACTGTAACTATCTTCTCCTTTCATGGCAAAAACCACACCTAGTTTATCTTCTTCATTAGTCTGCAAACTAAATTGCAAATTAGAATCACCTACTATATTTTTCACAAATAAAACTACCATACCCAACAGCAGAGGCATTTGAATTTTTCAAAGTCCCCAGGTTAACCTAATGAGCAGGCAAGTTAAGAACCTTTGATCTACATCCATTCTTACCTAGAATAGATTATCTCTAGAAAATGTAGTCAGAGTAAGTTGCAGGTAGCAACTGAAATTTATTTCTCACTGTTCTGGGGCCTGGGAAGTCTAGTATCATGATGCAAGCACCTTTGCTGTCTATTGAAGACTTTTGTCTCTTTTCAAGTGGTAACATATTGCAGCATTCTTACATGGTAGAAATTGAAAGAGTAAAAATAGGCCTTGTCAGTTTCTTCGAGCCATTTTATAAGGGTACTTATCCTATACATGAGAGCAGAGCCCTCATAACCAAATCATCTTCAAAGGGCTTCTCCTTTTAATACCATCATTTAGGGGTTTAAACTCCAATGTACAAATTTTGGAAGGACATATGCATTCAAGCCATAACTATTGTTTTCAATCTTTAGTATAATTAGGAATTCCTGGGAAGACTCTTTTAAAATGAAAATTCCCAGCTACATCCACAGAATATCCGAATTTGTAGATCTAGGAAAAATCCTAAAGACTTGCATTTCTAACAAACTCCCACGGGATACTTATGTTGCCAGTCTAGTTACAAGTTGGTGGCAAATAAGCACACAGTGACCACCAGATGTCATGTCAATATCTTTACTATGACTACATTAGTCAGGTCTCTCCAGACACACACACACACACACACACACACACACTTACACAATTTTGAGGCTCCCTGTTTGTCTCCTTGGCAGCAGGTACTCCATGTGGGTGACAGAGTTACAGTTCTGTTCAAGGGCTCTAAGTTTTCCTGCTCTCTTCATTTGAAGTATATCTGTCCTATTTTCTGAAAAGCATCCTAATGTCGGCTATAAATTTTATAAAATATCCAAGTGCTGATATGTCATGAAATAAAGAGATCATTTGCTGACATGGACTTGAGTTTTATGTGGCTTAATAAATCAAGCTCTTGCTGACATTATTTTTCAAAAAAAAACTACAAATGGGTAGCACAACCAAGCAAAGGAAACACTTATTTTATAACCTGGCATCTGTTGCAAGTATTAGAATTAGTGGGAGAGGTGTTCCAAAACATATGCTATATTCTATGCACACAGGATATATTAATATTCCCAGTAATGGGATTGTTCCAGATAATTTAAATAAAACACCTCCTCCAATGAGTGGTTCTCAACCCTAATGGTGTGTTAAAATCACCTCCTGATCTTGTATTGTGTTGCACATACCAGGCTCCTCCCTAATCCAGTTAAGAACCCTGTGTGATGGCTGAGGAATCAATGAGTTTTAAAAGCTCCCTAGGTGACTCTAATATGCAACCAAGACTGAGAAAGATTGCCTGATTTTCAGAACAAAGCACAAATCATGAGATCACTGTTTCTGAGGCACAAGGACTGTACAATTTACCATAAAAGAAATAAAATCTGTACAGTATCAACATTGTATTATAATATACGGTCAAAAGTCTTATACTTAAAACAGAAGTGGGAAACAGCTTACTATAGAAAGAGACTGAGAAAGAACAAGTAGTTGCTTCAAGCACTTTTTCACTTTCATTCTGACACCTTCACAATTTGTACTCACTGAAGAAAAAAAAATGCTTATTTCACTGAGTGCACAGTATTCCAGGTCCTCAGGCAAATAATAGCTTCTTTTTCTCTGTTTTGGCTTTTCATTTACTATTTCGAAGAGATTGAAAGATAAATGCCTGCAACTATTCTGAAGTGGAATTACTGTGGAACATTTGATCAACCAATACAGGGGCTATGTCCTAAATTTACTTAAGGAATCTCTACCACTCTATCCTAGACAGGAGCTCAGCTAAGTATTGACTATCTGACAGAGAATGAATTATTTTAATCTAAGTGCTTATTTTCATTCCTATGGTATTTTAAATACATATCTTTTAATATAACTATTTAAGAGATATATATATTTAAATACTTTAATTTTAGATATCCAGCCTCCATCTTCAGAAAATATTTATAGTGCCAAAGTTTTTGTTTTGAGG
This sequence comes from Dolichotis patagonum, assembly GCA_004027295.1. NCBI lineage: Eukaryota > Metazoa > Chordata > Mammalia > Rodentia > Caviidae > Dolichotis > Dolichotis patagonum. The sequence continues at coordinate 3,216 of PVJX010028233.1, read as the reverse complement.
TACAAACTCCCCTCATCTTTGATCATGCACAGTGGGCAGATTGGGCCACCCACTGAGAGCACAGCAAAAGTCAGGCTTTTTATTTCTCAATGTTGCAAGAAAGGGTACTGGCCTAGCAAACAGACTGACACACCAGAGGTTACAGTGAGCAGTTTAACCCCTAGCGCTCTGTTCCCGCCCCACTGGTGTGCAGTTTCCTTCTTCCTTTCCTCTGTTGGTTGGTCCTCTGGTGCATACAGTCTCCTTGGTGTGCACTTATGCCCGTGGCCTACTCCCCCTGTAAACATATTGTGTGTGGGTTTTAAAAGTAGAGGATTAAACTACAGGGAGTAACTTCTTAACTGTGGTACTTTTCCCATCAGAGTTACATAGTGAATGCCGTATTTTATTATATAATCCCTTTTTTAGCGATCCATTCAGATACATGACTTCAGTCACTTCTGCAGGCTAAGAGTAGTTTTCCTCCTCAGAATTAAAAACTTTATCCAAATAGACCACCTTAAATTTCTATTTCTTGTAAGTCTCAAAGAAGTAAGTTTTTTTAAAAAATCAAAGGACTAATGCATACGAAGAATAAGAAATACTATGGAACTGTTATTTCCCAAATCATTTCAGATTTTAGATTCCAGCAAGTTTTAGGTATCTGTGAAAATAATTGTAGCTACCACAAATACTTATTCAAAGTAAGCAATATACAAATCAACATAATAAGGCAGGTTTGACATTGTGAATAGTTATGTGTAGAATGGATTATAGAAGCATCTGCTTCAGATTCCACCAATCACAACTAAAATTTCATCACACTTTTTTCAATTTAGGTCTAAACTGTTCCCCAAATGTCGCATGTGTTTCAGAGATCGTGATGAGATGGTAGAGGTGCTACACTGAATCTGCTGGAGTGAGGGGGTAATTGGAAGAGGTGGGTCACTGCAGGCAAGATCTGGAAGGATCTGTTCTTGTTCTTGGCTCTTTTGTCTCTGTTTTCTGGCTGCTGTGGAACGAGCAGCCTTCCTCTACCATGACTTTCTACAAAGATGTTTTTGCATTAGAGCCAACCATCCATGGACTAAATCTTCTGAAATCCACAAGCCAAAATAAACCCATCCTCTTTTAAATTGTGGGTTTTGTATTTTGTCCCAGTGATAGCAAAACTGACTAATACAGAAAAATGGATACAGGCATACTTGTGAATTGATACTTGCTATAAATATACCTGACCATGCTGATCAGAAGCCTTTAAAAGTGGACTATAAGAGAAGTGTGGAAAAGTTTGGAGAAGCAGGCTAGAGAAACCTTGAATTTGCTGTAAGCAGAACTTAATAGATGATTCTGGTTGGAGCTTGAAAGACCAGAAATATAGAAGTTTTCTATATGGGAATGAGGAGTGTACTGAAAGCAGGAATAAAGGCCATGAGTGTTTCATTTTGGTAAAGAATTTTCTACATTTTGTTCATGTCCTAAGACTATGTGAGGCTGAATTTAAAGTTGGTAGACTAAGTAATCTTTTGGAGGAAATTTCAAGGCAGCCCAATATTCAAGATGTGGCATAGGTATAGCTGGCCGCTATTAGCTGTCTTTCAAAAGGATGAGAAACACCATTAATCAATCAAATCTTTCTGGAACTTCAATTTCATTGCAACTTTTGAGGGGGACAGAGTAGGAAGTTATTATACTAGTATGCAATTTATACTATTTTATATAAAAATTCATGCTAAAACCATGATGATAAGAAAACAGAATTATTAGGGTTAAAATGATACATCAAATATATTAGAGATATTATTGTCAGGCTACATGATGAGCCACCTATACCATATAAAAAGGCTAATTAAAAAATTTATGTGTTTAAATTTTTTAAAATTTATTGCAGTAAAAGACTGAAAGCTACTAGTTCCCTCAAGATAACTCCATTTCAAGTCAAATGAACTTAGTCCATCATTCATGACACTTTCTGGAAGTTCTCTTTTGTTAGTAACTTTGCAAGGTATGATATTTAAAAATGTAAATACTACACTGTGTCATTCAACAGAAAAGCAGGCTCATAGAAACATCATGGTCTGTCTTCATCCAGTTTATTTGTAAGATCTGACATTATGAGACTCCTAAATCTTCCCCAAATTCTAAGTGATCACAAAAGGTGGTCACCGGGTAACTATGACAGTGCCACTAAAGATTCCCAAGCTGTCTGAAAAAGATGGCAACAATGGTGGGATAAGTTTGTTTGAGCCAAGGGGGGTATTGTGAGGGAGCTTAGTGACAGTGTATATATTACTGTAATAAACAAAAATATTTAAATCTCTGTAAATTTTTATCATATCTCATAACTTTGATATAGGGGAATGTAACTCCCAAACTGCTAGATAGCCCATATGAGATGATGTGCTCTAAGTCAAAGAATGATTTCTAGGATAGTGGATATTAACAGGAGAATATATTTATTGGGGAAAGAAAGCTGCTAAGAGAGACAGAAGGGTGTCCCAAGTGGGTTGCCAAGGACTCCATTTTTGAAAGGAATTTTATAGAGCAAAACCATGATGAGGTGAGGTGGGTCTAAGGTGGGAAAAACTATAATGAACTAATAAGATTATTAGTATAGTTGCTTAGGTAACATTGATCCAATGAGAAATTACAAGGCAGCATGAGGTGGGACAAAACCATGGTGAACCCATAAGATTATGAGTATAACTGTTTAGGTAATATTGATTAAATGGGGATCAAATGGGGAAGTCACATAGCAAGTGTACATGGTATGGAACAGGGGCTTTTCCTTGAGGGGATGGGTCAGTGGCTCTTCCTGTCTCTCCACCCAAATTGCCAGATACCTATTCAGAAAATCAATCACTGCTGTTTATCCCTAAGGGAAGTATATGGGGGTAGTCATTTTCTTTTGTCGTGAGGTCTAGCCTTCACTGAATATGTCGCCCCTACATTTGCAATATATTCTCATCTTCTGTAACTCCGGAGGGCCTATCCCTGCCTGACTACCTGTAATATTTCTACCTAACTTGCTCTCTATTATAACTTCAAGGGAAAACTCTGAGAAATGTGACTGTATTCCCTTCTCTTTTTTCACTGAACTGTCAACTATATCTCTTACCCTGCATTATACAAACACATGTTTATTCATTTGATTAAATTTAACAAGTAATCAGAATTTACTTGTACCCAGGACTTCAGTATGCATTCAAAGGGATAGTCAAGGATAAGGCAGCCATT
>PVJX010028232.1:0-24064 GCA_004027295.1 Dolichotis patagonum | reverse complement strand
TTATGATGTCACAAAAGAAAACTGTAACATCAATGAGGAATTGTCTGGTCATAATGGGGTATTGACAAGTCACAAAGAGGACATCATGATGTCAAAATAGGGCGGGGTGGTGTCACAATGGGGCATTGCAATGCTATAATGTGGAACTGTGATGTCATAATAGGTGACTGTGATGTTGCAATTGGGAATTGTGATGTCTTAAAGGTTAATTGTGCTGCTATAATTAGGCAACATGAGCTCATCATTGGGGAGTTGTTTTGCTATCATGGGGAATGGTGATGTTCCAACTGGGCATCATGAGTTCACAAAATGGCACTGTAGGCTGAGAATACAACATTGTGATATCTTAGTGGGGCACTGTGGTGTCACAATGGTCCTGGTGACATCACAGTGGGCAATTGTGATGTCACCAAGGGAAACTGTAAAGTCAAAAGGAGAGTTGCGAGGTCATAATAGAACACATGTCACAATAGGGCATTAAAATGTCACAAAGGCCTAGCATGATGCTATAAGGTGGTGCCGTGATGTCATATCCATCTTTATGGTGTCACAATTGGCAATTGTGATGTTATGAGATAATTTAAATTTCATGATGAGAATTGTGAGTTCTTTATTGTGAACTGTGATGTCACACTGGCAGTATATGAGGTAACAATAGGGCATTATGACGTCACATTACGACATGGTGATGTCACAGCAGGAATAGGAAAAGAAAGGAAAGGAAGGAAAAGGAAAGAAATATCAAACTGGCATCTGGTTTTGTATGTGTGAGAACCAAGTATTAAAAGACAAAGATAAAAATATTACCTTTCTTCCAATATCTTGAGACGGGAAAAGAGTTCTTCAATGCCTGAAAAAGCCCACGTTACATTCAATGGAAGGAATTTGTTAGCAGAAACAAGCTGAAACATAAATCTTAGAACTCTGAATCCAGTACTTTTTCTGGGCCTGGAGCTGTATGAAGTGTAGCAGGGTCCCTTCAAAGAGCTTCTAATCATAATTAAGGTAAACACAGGTTGTGAAGGGGCCCTAATGGAGCACTATCTGATCAAAATGGAAATTATGAGCTAATGATGAGGCTTTATAAAGTCAGAATGGGGGAAGAGTGAGATCCTAATGGGGGCATTCTGATGGCACAGCAGCGAATTGTGATGTCATAATGGGATTTTTGATATCACAATAGGGAATTTGGAGGTCACAGTGGGGCATAGTGACTGCATAAAGGAATGGCATGATAGCATGATGAGCACACTTAGACGATAACGAGGGCAATGGGAGAACATAATGGGGAATTGGAAGTTAACGTGAAAAGTATGTCCAAATGGGGTACAGTGGTATCACAAAAGAATGCTGTGATGTCAGAGTGGAGTGTTGCTGTGCCACAATGATGCATCAACTGTTATCACTGAAGAAATGTAATGTCACATGGGTTAATTGTGATGCTGTAATGGATGATTATGATATCATGATGGGGAATTCTGAAGTCATATGGATCACTATGATGTCACAACGTGGTGTTTTGATACCACAATAAGTTGTGTGAAGTCACCATAAGGCATGACGATGTCACAATGGGATATTTCGATGCCATATTTCAAACAGTGATGTCATAATATGCAACTATATTGTCACTGTGGGATATTGTAGTAATATAAACGTTGATTTTGCTGCTCTAGTGAGGGCCATGTGAAGTCATAATAGGGTAATTGCGGTGTCACACTGGAAATGATGATGTCAAAGTGGGCCAAGCTGGTGTCACCACAACGTGATGTGACAGTGAAGCATTACCCTGAGAAAGAGGGGAATTTTGATGCTATATTGGGGACTCTGATGTCATCGTGGGCACTTGTGAAACACTGGGAGGTTATCATGTCACAAAAGAAAACTGTAACATCAACGGGGAATTATCTGGTCATAATGGGGAATTAGCAAGTCACGAGAAGGGTATCATAACGTCAAAATAGGGCAGCGTGGTGTCACAATTGGGTACTGTAATGCCATAATGTGGAACTATGATGTCATAACATGTCACTGTGATGTTGCAATTGGGAATCGTGATGTCAAAAAGGTTAATTATGCTGCTATAAATAGGCAACATGAGCTCATAATTGGGGAGTAGATTGGCTATCATGGGGAATGGTGATGTTCAATTTGCGCAGCATGAGGTTACAATATGGCATTGTTGGGTGACCATACAACTTTGTGATATCATGGTGGGGCACTGTGATGTCACAATGGTCCTGGTGATATCACAGTGCGCAATTGTGATGTCACAGTGGGCCATCATGAGGTCGCAGAGGAAAATTGTAATGTCATAAAGGGAGTTACCGGGTCACTAGTGAACACATGTCCCAGTAGGACATTATGATGGCACAAAGGCATAGCATGATGCTATAATGTGATATCATGATGTCATGTCCATCATTGTGCTGTCACAATTGGTAATTGTGATGTTGTAAGACAATTTAACTGTCATGATGAGAATTGTGAGATCTTAATTGTGAATTGTGATGTCAAATTGGCAGTATGCGAGGTCACAATTGGGCGTTATTGTGTCACAGTAGGACATGGTGATGTCACAGCAGATATAGGAAAAGAAAGGGAAGGAAGGAAAAGGAAAGATATCAAACTGGTATCTGGTTTTCTGTGTGTGTCAACCTAGTATTAAAAGAAATAGATAAAAATTTCCAAAACTTCCATGATCTTGAGACTGGAAAAGAGTTCTTAAATGCCTGAAAAAGCAAATGTTACATTCAAGTGAAGGCATTTGTTAGCAGAAACAAGTTGAAGCATAAATCTTAGAACTCTGAGTCCAGTCCTTTTTTTGGCCGGCAGATGTATGAAGTGGAGTAGGGTGCCCTCGAAGATCTTCTATTCATAATTAAGGTAAACATCGTTTCTGCTGGGGCCCTAATGGAGCATTATGTGATCAAAATGGAACTTATGAGCTAATGATGTATCTTTATAAATTCAGAATGTGGGAAGTGTGAGATCCTAATGTGGGTATCCTGATGGCACAGCAGAGAATTATGATGTCATAATGGGATATTTGATATCACAATAGGGAATTTGAAGGTGACAGTGACACATCATGATAGCATAAAGGAAAGGCACGGTCCCATAATGGGGACACTGAGACGATAACCAGGGTAATGTGAGATCATAATGGGGAATTGTGAAGTAACAGTAAAAAGTATGTCATCATGGGGTGCAGTGGTGTCACAATAGGGTGGTCTGATATCAGACGGGAGAGTTGTTCTGTCACAATGGTGCATCTAGTGTTATCACTGAAGAACTGTGATGTCACAAGGGTTTATTTTGATGCTGTAGTGGATGATTATGATATCATGATGGGAAATTCTGCAGTCATATGGAGAACTATTATGTCTCAGTGGGATGTTGTGATACCAAAATAGGATGTGTGAATTCAAAATAAGGCATGATGATGTAACAATGTGATAGTTTGATGCCATATTTGCTACAGAGGTGTCATAATGTGCAACTATGTTGTCACAGTGGGAAATTGTAGTATCATAAATTTTGATTGTGCTGCAGTAATGAGGGCAATGTGAGGACTTAATAGGGTAAATGTGGTGTCACATTGCAAATGATGATGTCACAATGGGCCAAGCTAATGTCACCAGAAGGCAACTTGATGTGACAGTGAAGCATTACCCTGTGAAAAAAAGGAATTGTGACGCTATAATGGGGACTGTGATGTCATCATGGGCACTTGTGTCACACTGGGAGTTTATGATGTCACAAAAGAAAACTGTAACCTCAATGAGGAATTGTCTGGTCATAATGGGGTATTGACTGGTCAGGAAGAGGACATGATGATGTCAAAATAGGGCGGGGTGGTGTCACAACGGGGCATTGCAATGCCATAATGTGGAACTGTGATTTCATAACAGGTCACTGTGATGTTGCAATTGGGAATTGTGATGTCATAAAGGTTAATTGTGCTGCTATAATTAGGCAACATGAGCTCATAAATGCGGAGTTGTTTTGCTATCATGGGGAATGGTGATGTTCCAACTGGGTATCATGAGTTCACTAAATGCACTGTAGGGTGACAATACAACATTGTGATATCATAGTGGGGCCCTGTGGTGTCACAGTGGTCCTGGCGATATCACAGTAGGCAATTGTGATTTCACCAAGGGAAATTGTAATGTCAAAAGGAGAGGTGCGAGGTCACAATAGAACACATGTCACAATAGGTTATTATAATGTCACAAAGGCCTAGCATGATGCTATAATGTGATACCGTGATGTCATATCCATCATTATGGTGTCACAATTGGCAATTGTGATGTTGTAAGATAATTTAAATGTCATGATGAGAACTGTGAGATGTTAATTGTGAATTGTGATGTCACTTTGGCAGTATACGAGGTCACAATTAGGCATTATGACGTCAAAGTAGGACATGGTGATGTCACAGCAGGAATAGGAAAAGAAAGGAAAGGAAGGAAAAGGAAAGAAATATCAAACTGCCATCTGATTTTTGTGTGTGTGAACCAAGTATTAAAAGACATAGATAAAAATATTACATTTCTTTCAATATCTTGAGACTGGAAAAGAGTTCTTAAATGCCTGAAAAAGCCAATGTTACATTCAAGTGAAGGCATTTGTTAGCAGAAACAACCGGAAATATAAAACTTAGAACTCTCAATCCAGTACATTTTCAGGGCCTGGAGCTCTATGCAGTGTAGCAGGGTCCCTTCAAAGAGCTTCTAATCATAATTAAGGTAAACATAGGTTGTGATGGGGCCCTAATGGAGCACTATCTGATCAAAATGTAAATCATGAGCTAATGATGTGGCTTTATACAGTCAGAATGGGGGAAGTGTGGGATCCTAATGGGGGTATTCTGATGGCACAGCAGAGAATTGTGAGGTCATAATGGGATGTTTGGTATCACAATAGGGAATTTGGAGGTCACAGTGGGGCATAGTGACTGCATAAAGTGATGGCATGATAGCATGATGAGCACAGGGAGACGATAGCGGGGGCAATGTGAGAACATAATGGGGAATTGGAAGTAAACTTGAAAATTATGTCCACATGGGGTACATTGGTATCACAAAAGGACGCTGTGATGTCACTGTGAAGTGTTGGTGTGCCACAGATGCATCTATAGTTATCATTGAAGAAATGTAATGTCACATGGATTAATTGTGATGCTGTAATGGATGATTATCATATCGTGATGGGGAATTCTGATGTCATGTGGATCACTATGATGTCACAACGTGGTGTTGTGATACCACAATAGGATGTGTGAAGTCACCATAAGGCATGATGATGTCACAATGGGATGATTTGATGCCATATTTGGTACAGTGATGTAATAATGTGCAACTATGTTGTCACAGTGGGGAATTGTGGTATCATAAAGGTTGATTTTGCTGCTCTAATGAGGGCACTGTGATGTCATAATAGGGTAATTGTGATATCACACCGGAAATGATGATGTCACAATGGGCCAAGCTAGTGTCACCACAGGGCACCTTGAGGTGAAAGTGAATCATTACACTGTGAAAAAGGGGAATTGTGATGGAATAATTTGGACTGTGGTGTCACAATGGGCACTTGTGTCAATTTGGGAAGTTATGATGTCACAAAAGAAAACTGTAACATCCATAGACAATTCTGTTTTCATAATGGGGAATTGAGAATTCATGATGAGGGTATCATCAAGGCAACATAGGGCAGTGTGCTGTCACAACGGGGTACTGTAATGCCATAATGTGGAACTATGATGTCATAACATGTCACTGTGATGTCACTGTCGGGAATTTTGATGTCATAAAGTTAATTGTGCTGTTATAATTAGGCAACATGTGCTCATAAATTAGGAGTAGTTTTGCTAAAATAGGGAATTTTGATGTTCCAACAGTGCATCATGAGGTAACAATATGGCATTATTTGGAGACAGTACAACATTGTGATATCATACTAGGTCACTGAGATGTTACAATTGTACTGGTGATATCACAGTGGGCAATCATGATATCTCAAAGGAAAATTAGAATGTCATACTGGGAGTTGCGAGGTCACAATAGAACAAAGGTCATTATAGTGCATTATGATGTCACAAAGGCATAGCATAATGCCAAAATGTCATACCATGATGCCATATCCATCATTGTGGTGTCACAATTGGCAATTGTGATATTGTAGGATAATTTAAATGTCATGATGAGAATTGTGAGATCTTAATTGTGAATTGTGATGTCACATTGGCAGTATACGAGGTCACAATATAGTGTTATGGTGTCACAGTAGGCCATGGTGATGTCACAGCAAGAGTAGTAAAAGAACGGAAAGGAAGGAAAAGGAAAAAAGTATCAAACTTACATCTGGTTTTGTGTGTGTAACCTAGTATTAAAAGAAATAGATAAAAACATTACAATTCTTCCAATATATTGACACTGGAAAAGACTTCTCAAATGCCTGAAAAAGCAAATGTTACATTCAAGTAAAGGCATTTTTTAGCAGAAACAACTTGAAACATAAAACTTAGAACTCTGAATCCAGTACTTTTTTGGGGCTTGGAGCTGTATGAAGTGTAGAAGTGAGCCTTGGAACATCTTCTTATCATAATTCAGGTAAACATAGGTTGTGATGGGGCCCTAATGGAGCATTATGTGATCAAAATGGAAACTATAAGCTAGTGATGTCACTTTATAAAGTCAGAATGGGGGAAGAGTGAGATCCTAATGGGGGTATCCTGATGGCACAGGTGAGAATTGTGATGTCATGATAGGATACTTTATATCACAATAGGGAATTTGGAGGTCAGAGTGGGGCCTAGTGACAGCATAAAGGAATGGCATGGTACCATAATGAGGACACTGATATGGTAACCAGGGCAATGTGACATCACCATGGGGAATTGTGAAATAACAGTGAAAAGTGTCTCATCATGGGCTAGAGTGGTGTCACAATAGGGTGCTGTGATATCGCAGTGGAGTGTTGTTCTGTCACAATCATGCATCTACTCCTTTCACTGGAGAACTGTGATATCACTAGGGTTTATTGTGATGTTGTAATGGATCATTATGACATCATGATGGGGAATTCTTAAGTCATCTGGAGAACTATGATGTCGCAATCGGTTGGTGTGATACCTCAATAGGATGTGTGAAGTCAAAATAAGGCATGATGATGTCACAATGGGATATTTTGAGGCCATATTTGGTACAGTGATCTCATAATATGCATCTATGTCATCACAGTGCGGAATTTTGGTATCATAAAATTTGATTGTGCTGCTCTAATGAGGGCAATGTGAGGTCATAATAGGGTAATTGTGGTGTCACACTGGAAGTGATGCTGCCAAAATGGGCCAAGTTAGTGTCACCACAGTGCAACTTGAGGTGACAGTGAATCATTATACTGTGAAAAAAAGTAATTGTGATGCTATAATGGGGACTTTGATGTCATCATGGGCAATTGTGTCACACCTGGCAGTTATGAGGTCACAAGAGAAAAGTGTAGCATCACTGTAGAATTCTCTGTTCATAATGGGGAATTGTCAATTCCTGATGGCGGTATCATGATGTCAAAATAGGGCATGGTGGTGTTACAATGGGGTATTTTAATGCCATAATGTGGAACTATGCTGTCATAACATGTCACTGTGATGTCACAATTGGGAATTGTGATGTCATAAAGGTTTATTGTGCTCCAATAATTATAGAACAGGAGCTCATAATCAGGGAGTTGTTTCGCTATAATATGCAATTGTGATGTTCCCGCTGGGCATCATGAGGTAACAATATGGCATTCTTGGTTGCCAATACAGAATTGTGATATCATAGTGGGGCACTGTGATGTCAGAATGGTCCTGGTGATATCACAGTGGGCAATTGTGATGTCACAGCGGGCAATCATGACGTGACAAAGGAAATTTTAATTTCATAATGTGAATTGTGATATTAAAACAGAACAAATGTCAGAATAGGGCATTATGATAACTAAATGCATATCATGATGTTATAATGTGATACCATGATGTCATATCCACCATTGTGATGTCACAATTGTCAATTGTGATGTTGTAAGATAATTTAAATGTCATGATGAGAATTGTGAGATATGAATTTTGAATTGTGATGTCACATTGGCAGTATATGAGGTCACAATAGGGCGTTATTATGTCACAGTATGTCATGGCGATTTCACAGCAGGAAAAGGAAAAGAAAGGAAGGAAAAAGAAAGAAATATCAAACTTGCATCTGGTTTTTTGTGACTGTGACCCTAGTATTAAAAGAAATAGAATAAAAAAATTACAATTTTTCCATAATCTTGAGACTGGAATAGATTTCTTAATTGCCTGAAAAAGCAAATGTTACATTCAAGTAAACTGATTTGTTAGCAGAAACAAATTGAAACATAAATCTTGGAACTCGGAATCCAGTACTCTTTGTGGGCCTGGAGCTGCAAGAAGGGTTATAGGGTGCCTTCGTAGATCTTCTAATCATAATTAAGGTAAACACAGGTTATGATGGATCACTATTGGAGCATTATGTAATCAAAATGGAAATTATGAGCTAATGATGTGGCTTTATAAAGTCAGAATGGGGGAAGAGCGAGATCCTATTGGGGGATCCTAATTTTGATGTCATAATGGGATACTTGATGGCACAATAGGGACCTTGGAAGTCACAGTGGGGCATAGTGACAGCATAAAGAAAGGCCATGATACTATAATGAGGACACTGAGTTGATAACAAGGCCAATGTGAGATCATAATGGGGAATTGTGAAGTAACAGTGAAAAACATGCATCCTGGTGTACAGTGGTATCACAATAGGGAGCTGTGATGTCACAGTGGAGTGTTGCTCTGTCACAAGGATGCATCTACTGTTATCACTGGAGAACTGTGTTTTGACAAGGGTTTATGGTCATGCTGTAATAGATGATTTTGATATCATGATGGGGAATTCTGAAGTCATATGGAGAACTATGATGTCACAATGGGGTGCTGTGATTCCACAATAGGATGTGTGAAGTCACAATGAGGCATGATGATTCCACAATGGAATATTTTGATGCCATATTTGGTACAGTGATGTAATAATGTGCAACTATGTTGTCAGAGTGGGGAATTGTGGTATCATAAAGGTTGATTGTGCTGCTCTAATGAGGGCACTGTGAGGTAAATAGGGTAATTGTGATGTCACACCAGAAATGATGATGTCACAATGGGCCAAGCTAATTTCACCACAGGGCACCTTGAGGTGAAAGTGAATCATTACCCTGTGAAAAAGGGGAATTGTGATGGAATAATGGGGACTGTGTTGTCACAAGGCGCACTTGTGTCACTTTGGGCAGTTATGATGTCAAAAAAGAAAACTGTAACATCCATAGAGAATTCTCTGGTCATAATGGGGAGTTGACAAGTCATGATGAGTGTATCATCAAGTAAACATAGGGCAGTGTGCTGTCACAACGTGGTACTGTAATGCCATATTGTGGAACTATGATGTCATAACATGTCACTGTGATGTCACAGTTGGGAATTGTGATGTCATAAAGGTTAATTGTGCTGTTATAATTAGGCAACATGTGCTCATAATTTAGGAGTAGTTTTGCTAAAATAGGGAATTGTGATGTTCAAGCTGGGCATCATGAGGTAACAATATGGCATTATTGGGTGACAATACAACATTGTGATATCATACTGGGTCACTGTGATGTTACCGTTTTACTGATGATATCACAGTGGGCAATTGTGATATCACAATGGGCAATCATGATATCTCAAAAGAAAATTGTAATGTCATAATGGGAGTTGCGAGGTCACATTAGAACACATGTCATAATAGTGCATTATGTTGTCATAAAGGCATAGCACGATGCCAAAATGTGATACCATGATGTCATATCCATCATTGTGGTGTCACAATTCGCAATTGTGATATTGTAAGGTAATGGAAATGTCATGATTACAATTGTGAGATCTTAATTGTGAATTGTGATATCACATTGGCAGTATACGGGGTCACAATAGGGTGTTATGATGTCAGAGTAGGACATGGTGATTTCACAGCAGGAGTAGTAAAAGGAAGGAAAGGAAGAAAAAGGAAAAAAATGTCCAACTTACATCTGGTTTTGTGTGTGCAACCTAGTATTAAAAGAAATAGATAAAAAACTTACAATTCTTCCAATATATTGAGACTGGAAAAGAGTTCTCAAATGCCTGAAAAAGCAAAGGTTACATTCAAGTAAAGGCATAGTTTAGCAGAAAAAATTTGAAACATAAATCGTAAAACTCTGACTCCAGTACTTTTTTGGGGCTTGGAGCTGTATGAAGTGTAGAAGGGTGCCTTGGAAGATCTTCTAATCATAATTATGGTAAACTTAGGTTGTGATGGGGCCCTAATGGAGCATTATGTGATCAAAATGGAAATTATGAGCTATTGACCTCGCTTAATAAAGTCAGAATGGGGGAAGAGTGAGATCCTAATGGGGGTATCCTGATGGCACAGGAGAGAATTGTGATGTCATGATGGGATATTTTATATCACAATAGGGAATGTGGAGATCCCTGTGGGGCATAGTGACAGCATAAAGGAATGGCATGGTACCATAATGAGGACACTGATATGGTAACGAAGGCAATGTGAGATCACCATGGGGAATTGTGATGTAACAGTGAAAAGTGTCTCATCATTGGGTACAGTGGTGTCACAAAAGGGTGCTGTGATGTCACAGTGGAGTGTTGTTCTGTCACAATCATGCATCTACTCTTTTCACTGGAGAACTGTGATATCACTAGGGTTTATGGTAATGCTGTAATGGATGATTATGATATCATGATGGGGAATTCTGAAGTCATATGGAGAACTATGATGTCACAATGGGGTGCTGTGATTCCACAATAGGATGTGTGAAGTCACAATGAGGCATGATCATTTCACAATGCAATATTTTGATGCCATATTTCGTACAGTGACGTAATAATCTGCAACTATGTTGTCACAGTGTGAAATTGAGGTATCATAAAGGTTGATTGTGCTGCTCTAATGAGGGCACTGTGAGGTCATAATAGGGTAATTGTGATGTCACACCGGAAATGATGATGTCCCAGTCGTGAAGCTAGTGTCACCACAGGGCACTTTGAGGTTCACGCGAATAACTACCCTGTGATAAAGGGGAATTGTGATGGAATAATGGGGACTGTGATGTCACAATGTGCACTGGTGTCATTTTGGGCAGTTATGATGTCACAAAAGAAAACTGTAACATCCATAGAGAATTCTCTGGTCATAATGGGGAATTGACAAGTCATGATGAGCGTATCATCAAGTCAACATAGCGCAGTGTGCTGTCACAACGGGGTACTGTAATGCCATAATGTGGAACTATGATGTCATAAAATGTCACTGTGATGTCACAGTTGGGAATTGTGATGTCATAAATGTTAATCGTGCTGTTATAATTAGGCAACATGTGCTCATAATTTAGGAGTAGTTTTGCTAAAATAGGGAATTGTGATGATCCAACTGGGCATCATGAGGTAACAATATGGAATTTTTGGGTGACAATACAAAACTGTGATATCATACTGGTTCACGGTGATGTTACAATTGTACTGGTGATATCACAGTGGGCAATTGTGATATCACAGTGGACAATCATGATATCTCAAAGGAAAATTATAATGTCATACTCGGAGTTGCGAGGTCACAATGGAACACATGTCACAATAGTGCATTATGATGTCACAAAGGCATAGCATGATGCCAAAATGTGATACCATGATGTCATATCCAACATTGTGGTGTCACAATTGGCAATTGTGATATTGTAAGATAATTTAAATGTCATGATGAGAATTGTGAGATCTTAATTGGGAATTGTGATGTCACATTGGCAGTATACGAGGACACAATAGGGTGTTATGATGTCACAGTAGGACATGGTGATGTGACAGCAGGAGTAGTGAAAGAAAGGAAAGGAAGGAAATGGAAAAGAATATCAAACTTACATCTGGTTATGTGGGTGTAACCTAGTATTAAAAGAAATAGATAAAAAAATTACAATTCTTCCAATATATTGAGACTGGAAATGAGTTCACAAATGCCTGAAATGGCAAATGTTACATTCAAGTGAAGGCATTATTTAGCAGAAACAATTTGAAACATAAATCGTAAAACTCTGACTCCAGTAATTTTTTGGGGCTTGGAGCTGTATGAAGTGTAGAAGGGTGCCTTGGAAGATCTTCTAATCATAATTAAGGTAAACATAGTTGTGATGGGGCACTGATGTAGCCTTATGTGATCAGAATTGAAATTATGAGCTAGTGATGTCCCTTTACAAAGTCAGACTGGGAAAAGGTGAGATCCTAATGGGGGTTTCCGGATTGCACTGCAGAGAATTTTGATGTCAAAATGGGATATTTGATGTCACAATAGGGAATTTGGAGGTCACAGTGGGGCATAGTGACACCATAAACGAATGCCATGATACCATAATGAGGACACAGAGATGATAACAAGGCCAATGTGAGATCATAATGGGGAATTGTGAAGTAACAGTGAAAAACCTGCATCCTGGATTACACTGGTATCACAATAGGGAGCTGTGATGTCACAGTGGAGTGTTGTTCTGTCACAAGGATGCATCTAGTGTTATCACTCGAGAACTGTGTTTTGACAAGGTTTTACGGTCATGCTGTAATGGATGATTATGATATCATGATGGGGAATTCTGAAGTCATATGGATAACTATGATGTCACAATGGGGTGCTGTGATTCCACAATAGGATGTGTAGTCACAATGAGACATGATGATTCCACAATGGAGTATTTTGATGCCATAATTTGTACAGTGATGTAATAATGTGCAACTATGTTGTCACAGTGGGGAATTGTGATATAATAAAGGTTGATTGTGCTGCTCTAATGAGGGCACTGTGAGGTCATAATAGGGTAAATGTGATGTCACACCGGAAATCATGATGTCACAATGGGCCAAGCTAGTGTCACCACAGGGCACCTTGAGGTGAAAGTGGATCACTACCCTGTGATAAAGGGGAATTGTGATGGAATAATGGGGACTGTGATGTCACAATGGGCACTGTGTCACTTTGGGCAGTTATGATGTCACAAGAGAAAACTGTAACATCCATAGAGAATTCTCTGTTCATATTGGGGTATTGACAAGTCATAATGAGGGTATCATCAAGTCAACATAGGGCAGTGTGCTGTCACAACGGCATAATATAATGCCATAATGTGGAACTATGATGTCATAACCTGTCGCTGTGAAGTCAGAGTTGGGAATTGTGATGTCATAAAGGTTAATAGAGCTGTTACAATTAGGCAACATGTGCTCATAATTTAGGAGTAGTTTTGCAAAAATAGGGCATTTTGAGGATCCAACTGGGCATCATGAGGTAACCATATGGCATTATTGGGTGACAATACAACATTGTGATATCATACTAGGTCACTGTGATGTTACCATTGTACTAGTGAAATCACAGTGGGCAATTGTGATATCACAGTGGGCAATTATGATATCTCAAAGGAAAATTGTAATGTCATACTGGGAGTTGCAACGTCACAATAGAGCATATGTCATAAAAGTGCATTATGATGTCACAAAGGCATAGCATGATGCCAAAATGTGATACCATGATGTCATATCCAACATTGTGGTGTCACAATTGGCAGTTGTGAAATTGTATGATAATTTAAATGTCATGATGAGAATTGTGAGAACTTAATTGTGAAATGTGATGTCACATTGGCAGTGTACGAGGTCACAATAGGGTGTTATGAGGTCACAGTAGGAAATGGTGATGTCACAGCAGGAGTCATAAAAGAAAAGAAAGGAAGGAAACGGAAAAAATATTAAACTTAAGTCTGGTTTGGTGTGTGTAACCTAGTATAAAAAGAAATATATAAAAAAATTACAATTCTTCCAATATGTTGATACTGGAAAAGAGTTCTCAGATTCCTGAAACAGCAAATGTTACATTCAAGTCAAGGCATTTTTTAGCAGAAACAATTTGAAACATAATGCTTAGAACTCTGAATCCAGTACTTTTTTGGGGCTTGGAGCTGTATGATGTGTAGAAGGGTGCCCTGGAAGATCTTCTAATCATAATTAAGGTAAACATAGGTTGTGTTGGGGCCCTAATGGAGCATTATGTGATCAAAATGGAAATTATGAGCTAGTGATGTCGCTTTATAAAGCCACAATGGGGGAAGAGTGAGATCCTAATGGGGTTATCCTGATGGCACAGGAGAGAATTGTGATGTCATGATGGGATATTTTATATCAGAATAGGGAATTTGGAGGTCACAGTGGGGCATAGTGACAGCATAAAGGAATGGCATGGTAACATAATGAAGACACTGATATCGTAACAAGGGCAATGTGAGATCACCATGGGGAATTGTGAAGTAACAGTGAAAAGTGTCTCATCATGGGGTACAGTGGTGTCACAATAGGGTGCTGTGATGTCACAGTGGAGTGTGGTTCTGTCACACTCATGCATCTACTCTTTTCACTGGAGAAATGGGATATCACTCGGGTTTATTGTGATGTTGCAATGGATCATTATGATATCATGATGGGGAATTGTTAATTCATATGGAGAACTATAATGTCGCAAAGGGGTGTTGTGATACCACAATAGGATGTGTGAAGTCACAATAAGGTATGATGATGTCACAATGGGATATTTTGAGGCCATATTTGGTAAAGTGATGTCATAATATGCATCTATGTCGTCACAGTGGGGAATTGTGGTATCATAAAGTTTGATTGTGTTGCTCTAATGAGGGCAATGTGAGGTCACAATAGGGTAATTGTGGTGTCACACTAGAAATGATGCTGTCACAATGGGCCAAGTTAGTGTCACCAAAGTGCAACTTGAGGTGACAGTGAATCATCATACTGAGAAAAAAAAAGTATTGTGGTGCTATAATGGGGACATTGATGCCATCATGTGCACTTGCATCACAATGGACAGTTATGAGTTCACAAGAGAGAACTGTAACATCAATGCAGAATTGTCTGTTCATAATGGAGAATGGACAATTCCTGATGTGGGTATCATGATGTCAAAATAGGGCAGGGTGGTGTTACAATGGGGTATTGTAATGCCATAATGTGGAACTATGCTGTCATAACATGTCACTGTGATGTCACAATTGGGAATTGTGATGTCATAAAGGTTAATTGTGCTGCTATAATTATAGAACAGGAGATCATATTCAGGTATTTGTTTCCCCATCATATGCAATTGTGATGTTCTCACTGGGCATCATGAGGTAACAATATGGCATTCTTGGGTGACAATACAGAATTGTGATATCTTAGTGGGGCACTGTGATGTCACAATGGTCCTGGTGATATCACAGTGGGCAATTGTGATGTCACAGTGGGAAATCATGATGTCACAAAGGAAATGTTAATGTCATAATGTGAATTGCGAGGTTAAAACAGAACACATGTCACAATAGGGCATTATGATGACAGAAAATGCATATGAAGAGGTAACAATATGGCATTTTTGGGTGACAATACAGAATTGTGATATCATAGTGGGGCACTGTGATGTCACAATGGTCCTGGTGATATCACAGTGGGCAATTGTGATGTCACTGTGGGTAATCATGATGTCAAAAGGAAATATTAAGGTCATATTGTGAATTGCGAGGTTAAAACAGAACACATGTCACAATAGGGCATTATGGTGACACAAATGCATAGCATGATGTTATAATGTGATACCATCATGTCATATCCATCATTGTGACGTCACAATTGTGAATTGAAATGTCATGATGAGAATTGTGAGATCTTAATTGTGATTTGTGATGTCACATTGGCAGTATACGAGGTCACAATTGGGTGTTATGATGTCACAGTAGGACATGATGATGTCACAACAGGAGTCGTAAAAGAAAGGAAAGGAGGGAAAAGGAATAAAATATCAAACTTACATCTGGTTTTGTGTGTGTAACCTAGTATAAAAAGAAATAGATAAAAAAATTACAATTCTTCCAATATATTGATACTGGAAAAGAGTTCTCAGATTCCTGAAACAGCAAATGTTACATTCAAGTGAAGGCATTTTTTAGCAGAAACAATTTGAAACATAAATCTTAGAACTCTGAATCCAGCACTTTTTTGTTGATTGGAGCTGTATGAAGTGTAGAAGGGTGCCTAGGAAGATCTTCTGATCATAATTAAGGTAAACATAGGTTGTGTTGGGGCCCTAATGGAGCATTCTGTGATCAAAATGGAAATTATGAGGTAGTGATGTCGCTTTATAAAGTCAGAATGGGGGAAGAGTGAGATCCTAATGGGGGTATCCTGATGGCACAGGTGAGAATTGTGATGTCATGATGGGATATTTTATATCACAATAGGGAATTTGGAGGTCAGAGTGGGGCAAAGTGACAGCATAAAGGAATGGCATGGTACCATAATGAGGACACTGATATGGTAACGAGGGCAATGTGTGGTCACCATGGGGAATTGTGAAGTAACAGTGAAAAGTGTCTCATCATGATGTGCAGTGGTGTCACAATAGGGTGCTGTGATGTCACAGTGGAGTATTGTTCTGTCACAATCATGCATCTACACCTTTTACTGGAGAACTGTGATATCACTAGGGTTTATTGTGATGTTGTAATGGATCATTGTGACATCATGATGGGGAATTCTTAAGTCACATGGAGAACTATGATGTCGCAATGGTGTGGTGTGATACCTCAATAGGATGTGTGAAGTCACAATAAGGCATGATGATGTCACAATGGGATATTTTGAGGCCATATTTGGTACAGTGATGTCATAATAGGCATCTATGTCATCACAGTGTGGAATTGGGGTATCATAAATGTTGATTGTGCTGCTCTAATGAGGGCAAAGTGAGGTCACAATAGGGTAATTGTGGTGTCACACGGGCAATGATGCTGTCACAATGGGCCAAGTTAGTGTCACCACAGTGCAACTTGAGGTGACAGTGAATCATTATACTGTGAAAAAAAAGGAATTGTGATGCTATAATGGGGACTTTGATGTCATTATGGGCACTTGTGTCACACCTGGCAGTTATGAGGTCACAAGAGAAAACTTTAACATCACCGCAGAATTGTCTGTTCATAATGGGGAATTGACAATTCCTGATGGGGGTATCATGATGTCAAAATATGGCAGGGTGGTGTTACATTGGGGTATTTTAATGCTGTAATGTGGAACTATGCTGTCATAACATGTCACTGTGTTGTCACAATTGGGAATTGTGATGTCACAAAGGTTAATTGTGCTGCTATAATTATAGAACAGGAGCTCATAATCAGGGAGTTGTTTCGCTATAATATGCAATTGTGATGTTCCCCCTATGCATCATCAGGTAACAATATGGCATTCTTGGGTGACAATACAGAATTGTGATATCATAGTACATCACTGTGATGTCACAATGGTCCTGGTGATATCACAGTGGGCAATGTGATGTCACAGTGGGCAATCATGATGTCACAGAGGAAATTTTAATGTCATAATGTGAATTGCGATGTTAAAACAGAACACATGTTACAATAGGGCATTATGATGACACAAATGCGTAGCATGATGTTATAATGTGATACCATCATGTCATATCCATCATTGTGATGTCACAATTGTCAATTGTGATGTTGTAAGATAATTTAAATGTCATGATTAGAATTGTGAGATCTGAATTGTGAATTGTGATGTCACATTGGCAGTATATGAGGTCACAATAGGGCGTTATCATGTCACAGTAGGACATGGTGATGTCACAGCCGGAAAAGGAAAACAAAGAAGGAAAATGAAAGAAATATCAAACTGGCATCTGGTTTTTTGTGCGTGTGAGAATAGTATTAATGGAAATAGATAAAAAATTGCAATTTTTCCATAATCTTGAGACTGGAAATGATTTCTTAATTGCCTCAAAAAGTAAATGTTACATTCAAGTAAACTCATTTGTTAGCAGAAACAAATTGAAACATAAATCTTAGAACTCTGAATCCCGTACTTTTTGTGGGCCTGGAGCTGCATGAAATGTTATAGGGTACCTTCGTAGATCTTCTAATCATAATTAAGGTAAACATATGTTGTGATGGGGCACTATTGGAGCATTATGTGATCAAAATGGAAATTATGAGCTAATGATGTGTCTTTATAAAGTCAGAAATGGGGAAGAGTGAGATCCTAATGGCGGTTTCCTGATGGCACTGCAGAGAATTTTGATGTCATAATGGGATATGTGATGTCACAATAGGGACTTTGGAGGTCACAGTGGGGCATAGTGACAGCATAAAGAAATGCCATTAAACCATAATGAGGACACTGAGATGACAACGAGGCCAATGTGAGATCATAATGGGGAATTGTGAAGTAACAGTGAAAAACATGCTTCCTGGGGTACAGTGGTATCACAATAGGGAGCTGTGAGGTCACAGTGGAGTGTTGTCCTCTCACAAGGATGCATCTACTATTATCACTCGAGAACTGTGTTTTGACAAGAGTTTATGGTCATGCTGAAATGGATGATTATGATACCATGATGGGGAATGCTGAAGTCATATGGAGAACTATGATGTCAATATGGGGTGCTGTGATTCCACATTTGGATATGTGAAGTCACAATGGGGCATGATGATTCCACAATGCAATATTTTGATGCCATATTTGGTACAGTGATGTAATAATGTGCAGCTATGTTGTCACAGTGGGGAATTGTGCTATCATAAAGGTTGATTGTGCTGCTCTAATGAGGGCACTGTGAGGTGATAATAGGTTAATTTTGATGTCACAGCGGAAATGATGATGTCACAATGGGCCAAGCTAGTGTCACCACAGGGCACCTTGAGGTGAAAGTGAATCATTACCCTGTGATAAAGGGGAATTGTGATGGAATAATGGGGACTGTGATGTCACAATGGGCACTTGTGTCACTTTGGGCAGTTATGATGTCACAAAAAGAAAACTGTAATATCCATAGAGAATTCTCGAGTCATAATGGGGAATTGACAAGTCATGATGATGGTATCATCAAGTCAACATAGGGCACTGTCCTGTCACAACGGGGTACTGTAATGCCATAATGTGGAACTATGATGTCATGACATATCACTGTGATGTCACATTAGGGAATTGTGATGTCATTAAGGTTAATTGTGCTGTTATAATTAGGCAACATGTGCTCATAATTTAGGAGTAGTTTTGCTAAAATAGGGAATTGTGATGTTCCAAGTGGGCATCATGAAGTAAAAATATGGTGTTATGGGGTGACAATACAACATTGAGAAAGCATACTGGGTCACTGTTATGTTACAACTTTACTGGTGATATCAGAGTGGGCGTATGTCATATCACAGTGGGCAATATTGATATCTCAAAGGAAAATTGTAATGTCATACTGGGAGTTGCGAGTTCACAATAGAACACATGTCATAATAGTGCATTATGATGTCACAAAGGCATAGCATGATGCCAAAATGTGATACCATGATGTCATATCCATCATTGTGGTGTCACAATTGGCAATTGTGATATTGTAAGATAATTTAAATGCCATGATGAGAATTGTGAGTTCTTAATTGTGAATTTTGATGTCACAATGGCAGTATACGAGGTCACAATAGGGTGTTATGATGTCACAGTAGGACATGGTGATGTCACAGCAGTAGTAAAAGAAAAGAAAGGAAGGAAAAGGAAAAAAAATATCAAAGTTAGCTCTGGTTTTGTTTGTGTAAACTAGTATTAAAAGAAATAGATAAAAGTATTACAATTCTTCCAATATATTGAGACTAGAAAAGAGTTCACAAATGCCTGAAAAAGCAAATGTTACATTCAAGTGAAGGCATTTTTAGCAGAAGCAATTTGCAACATAAACCTTAGAACTCTGAATCCAGTACATTTTTGGGGCTTGGAGCTGAATGAAGTGTAGAAGTGTGCCTTGGAAGATTTTCTAATCATAATTCAGGTAAACATAGGTTGTGATGGGGCCCTAATGGAGCATTATGTGATGAAAATGGAAATTATGAGCTAGTGATGTCGCTTTATAAAGTCAGAATGGGGGAAGAGTGAGATCCTAATGGGTGTATCCTGATGGCACAGGAAACAATTTTGATGTCATGATGGGATATTTTATATCACAATAGGTAATTTGGAGGTCACAGTGGAGCATAGTGACAGCACAAAGAATGGCATGGTACCATAATGAGGATATTTCTATGATAACGTGGGCAATCTGAGATAACCATGGGGAATTGTGATGCAACAGTGAAAACTGTCTCATCATGGGGTACAGCGGTGTCACAATAGGGTGCTGTGATGTCACAGTGGAGTGTTATTCTGTCACAATAATGCATCTACTCTTTTCACTGGAGAACCAGGATATCACTAGGGTTTATTGTGATGGTGTAATGGATCATTATGTTATCATGAAGGGGAATTCTTTAGTCATATGGAGAACTATGATGTCGTAATGGGGTGGTGTGATACCAAAATAGGATGTGTCAAGTCACAATAAGGCATCATGATGTCACAATGGGATATTTTGTGGCCATATTTGGTACAGTGATATCATAATCTGCATCTATGTCGTCACAGTCGGGAATTGTGGTATCGTAAAAGTTGATTGTGCAGCTCTAATGCGGGCAAGGTGAGGTCATAGTAGGGTAATTGTGGCGTCACACTGGAAATGATGCTGTCAAAATGGGCCAACATAGTGTCACCACAGTGTAACTTGAGGTGACAGTGAATCATTATACTGTGAAAAAAAAGGAATTGTGATGCTATAGAGGGGACTTTGATATCATCATGCGCACTTGTGTCACACTGGGCAGTTACGAGGTCACAAGAGAAAACTGTAACTTCAATGCAGAATTTTCTGTTCATAATTGGGAATTGAAAATTCCTGATGTGGGTATCATGATGTCAAAATAGGGCAGGGTGGTGTTACAATGGGATATTGTAATGCCATAATGTGGAAATATACTGTCATAACATGTCACTGTGATGTCACAATTCGGAATTGTGATGTCATAAAGGTTAATAGTGCTGCTATAATTATAGAACAGGAGCTCATAATCAGGGAGTTGTTTCGCTATAATATGCAATTGTGATGTTCCCACTGGGCATCATGAGGTAACAATATGGCATTCTTGGGTGACAATACAGAATTGTGATATCATATTGGGGCACTGTGATATCACAAATGTCCTGGTGATATCACTGTGGTCAATTGTGATGTCACTGTGGGCAATCATGATGTCACAAAGGAAATTTTAATGTCATAATGTGAATTGCGATGTTAAAACAGAACACATGTCACTATAGGGCATTATGATGACACAAATGCATAGCATGATGTTATAATGTGATACCATGATATCCTATGCATCATTGTGAGGTTACAATTGTCAATTGTGATGTTGTAAGATAATTTAAATGTCATGGTGAGAATTGTGAGATCCGAATTGTGAATTGTGATGTCACATTAGCAGTATATGAGGTCACAATAGTGCGTTATCATGTCACAATAGGACATGGCGATGTCACCGCAGAAAAAGGAAAAGAAAGGAAGGAAAAGGAAAGAAATATCAAACTGGCATCTGGTTTTTTTTGTGTGTGAGCCTAGTGTTAAAAGAAACAGATAAAAAATTGCAATTTTTCCACAAACTTGAGACTGTAAAAGATTTCTTAAATGCCCAAAAAAGCAAATGTTACATTCAAGTAAACTCATTTGTTAGCAGAAACAAATTGAAACATAAATCTTAGAACTCTGAATCCAGTACTTTTTGTGGCCCTGGAGCTGCATGAATGGTTATAGTGTGCCTTCCTAGATCTTCTAATCATAATTAAGGTAAACGTTGGTTGTGATGGGGCACTATTGGAGCATTATGTGATCAAAATGGAAATTATGAGCTAATGATGTGGCTGTATAAAGTCAGAATGGGGGAAGAGTGAGATCCTAATGAGGGTTTATTGATGGCACTGCAGAGAACTTTGATGTCATAATGGGATATTTGATGTCAAAATAGGGACTTTGGAGGTCACAGTGGGGCATAGTGAAGCATAAAGGCATGCCATGGTACCATAATGAGCACACTGAGATGATAACGAGGCCAATGTGAGATCATAATGGGGAATTGTGAATTAACAGTGAAAAACATGCATCGTGGGTACAGTGGTATCACAATAGGGAGCTGTGATGACACAGTGGTGTGTTGTTCTGTCACAAGGATGCATCTACTGTTATCACTCGAGAACTCTGTTTTGACAAGTGTTTATGGTCATGCTGTAATGGATGGTTATGATATCATGATGGGGAATATGGAAGTCATATGGAGAACTAGGATGTCACAAAGGGGTGCTGTGATTCCACAATAGGATATGTGAAATCACAATGAGGCATGATGATTCCACAATGGAATATTTTGATGCCATATTTGGTACAGTGATGCAATAATGTGCAACTATGTTGTCAGAGTGGGGAATTTTGGTATCATAAAGGTTGATTGCGGTGCTCTAATGAGGGCACTGTGAGGTCATAATAGGGTTATTCTGATGTCACACCGGAAATGGTGATGTCACAATGGGCCAATCTAGTGTCACCACAGGGCACATTGAGGTGAAAGTGAATCATTACCCTGTGAAAAAGGGAATTGTGATGGAATAATGGGGACTGTGATGTCACAATGGTCACTTGTGTCACTTTGGGCAGTTTTGATGTCACAAAAGAAAACTGTAACATCCATAGAGAATTCTCTGGTCATAATGGGGAATTGACAAGTCATGATGAGCGTAACATGAAGTCAACATAGGGCAGTGTGCGGTCACAACGGGGTACTCTAATGCCATAATGTGGAACTATGATGTCATACCATGTCACTGTGATGTCACAGTTGGCAATTGTGATGTCATAAAGGTTAACTGTGCTGTTATAATTAGGCAACATGTGTTCATAATTCCGGAGTAGTTTTGCTAAAATAGGGAATTGTGATGTTCCAACTGGGCATCATGAGGTAACAACATGGCATTATTGGGTGACAATACAACATTGTGAGAGCATAGTGGGTCACTGTGATGTTACAACTTTACTGGTGATATCAGAGTGGGCGTATGTGATATCACAGTGGGTAATCATGATATCTCAAAGGAAAATTGTAATGTCATACTGGGACTTGCGAGGTCACAATAGAACACATGTCATAATAGTGCATTATGATGTCACAAAGGCATAATATGATGCCAAAATGTGATACCATTATGTCATATCCATCATTGTGCTGTCACAATTGGCAATTGTGATATTGTAAGATAATTTAAATGTCATGATGAGAATTGTGAGATTTTAATTGTGAATTGTGATGTCACATTGGCTGTATACGAGGTCACAATAGGGTGTTATAATGTCACAGAAAGACATGGTGATGTCACAGAAGGAGTAGTAAAAGACAGGAAAGGAAGGAAAAGGAAAAAATTATCAAACTTACACCTGGTTTTGTGTGTGTAACGTAGTATTAAAAGAAATAGGTAAAAAAATTACAATTGTTCCACTATATGGAGACTGGAAGAGTTCTCAAATGCCTGAAAAAGCAAATGTTACATTGAAGTGAAGGCATTTTTTAACAGAAAGAAAAGAAACATAAATCTTAGAACTGTGAATCCAGTACTTTTTTGGGTCTTCGAGCAGTATGAAGTGTTGAAGTGTGCCTTGGAAGATCTTCTAATCATAATTAAGTTAAACATCGTTTGGGATGGGCCCCTAATGGAGCATTATGTGATCAAAATGGAAATTATGAGCTAGTGATGTTGCTTTACAAAGCCACAATGGGGGAAGCGTGAGATCCTAATGGCGGTATCCTGATGGCACAGGAAACAATTTTGATGTCATGATGGGATACTTTATATCACAATAGGGAATTTGGAGGTCTCAGTGGGGCATAGTGACAGCATAAAGGAATGGCATGGTACCATAATGAGGACAATGACATGGTAACGAGGGCAATGTGAGATCACCATGGGGAATTGCGAAGTAAC
>PVJX010028231.1:0-24072 GCA_004027295.1 Dolichotis patagonum | reverse complement strand
GGTTGGCCAGGGGCTTATCAATTTTATTTATTCTTTCAAAGAACCAACTCTTTGATTCATTGATCCTTTGTACTGCTTTCTTAGTCTCTATTGCATTAATTTCTGCTCTAATCTTTATAATTTCCTCCCTTCTTTTGGCTTTGGGCTTGGCTTGCTCTTCTTTTCTAGATGTTTGAGTTGTAGCATCAGGTTGTTTATTGGTGTTCCTTCTGTCTTCCTGATGTGGGAACTCAATGCAATGAATTTTCCTCTGAGGACTGCTTTCATTGCATCCCACAAAATCCGGTAAGTTGTGTCTGTATTTTCATTGACTTGTAAATATTGTTTAATTTCTTCTTTAATTTCCTCTGTGACCCACTGATTGCTCAAGAGTGTATTATTCAGTTTCCATGTGCTTGTAGGTTTTTTGCAATTTCTTTTATCATTAATTTCTAGTTTCACAGCACTATGATCCGATAACATGCATGGGATAATTTCAATTCTTTTGCATTTACTCAGATATGTTCTGTGGGCTAGTATATGGTCTATTTTAGAGAATGTCCCATGTACTGCTGAGAAGAAGGTGTATTCTGATGTTGTTGGATGGAACACTCTGTATACATCTATCAAGTCCTTTTTTTCACAGGTGTGATTCAGTTCTGTTATGTCTTTGCTGATTTTCTCTCTAGTTGATCTGTCCTTTTGGGACAATGGTGTGTTAAAGTGGAGACACATTTTCAAAACCTGCTACATACAGGGCACTGCTTCCAGGAAAAGAGGTAGCCTCTAAGCAAATATTTGTTTTCACATTTTTACTTTCTTTTAAAGTGCCTATTCAAATATTAGCAAGAGTGTTTTGCAAACACCATCAATGTAATAAGTCAAGTCCATTCAAAAACAGAAAGTACTCCAACCACTGGGAAAACATGAATTACTTCCTCCAGTTTTGATAAAATTATGGAACCATGATTGAGCAGGATGTGAACCCTTTAATATCCAGCTGCCCAGGTCAAACCTTAACAGTGCTGCTTTCCTCTGGGTCACCTCAGTCTCCTCCTCTGGAGAACAAGGACAATAGTAGCAGTTGCCTTTCTTCAGGGTTATTGTACACAGGCAATAAAGGAAAACTCAACACCAGAACTATAATACAGCAAACTGTCAATATTTCATGGCTAAGGTTATATTAAGGATGAATTATACTGTGCAGAATCTCAGTAAGGATCAGCAATTCACAAGCAGTGCAATGTACCAATCAAGCCTTTGTATTAGAGAGATAAGATAGTATTGAGATATTCTTTGATGAAATAAGTTACAGATTAAAAATAAAAAGAGGTCTTGAGGACTGAGATAAGTTGCCTATGTATTTCAGAATTTCTAGTTTGACCACAAGGAAATGGATTTCACTTAATCTAGTACACTTGTCCACATGACCTATGTAGGGTGGGTTTGTGGTATGAAGTGCCCTGTTATATATGTCAAGTTGTGGTTGATTACCATGCAGACTAAGAATGAGAGTGAACAATAAATATTAGACCAACTCTACTTAAGAACAAAAGGATGAGACCTGAGTTTCCAATGTGATTGTTTTACCAATTTTTAGAAATATCAGGAAACCTATTCCCAAATGTCTTTACATTCTTTTCTATGATGATCTTCCAAAAAGAACAAAATCAACCAGATGTAGTGACACATGACTATAATAGCAACACTGGGAAAGCTAAGGTATGAGGATCCCAATTCCAAGACCAACCTAGGCAATGTAGTGAAACCATGTCTAAAAAATTACAAATTATATGTGTATTTTTTTAAAAGGCTGAATATGTAGCTCAGTGGTAGAGTATCCCTGGGTTCCACTCTTAATGTTACAAAAATAAATAATAAATACAAACTAATAAGAATCTAAATATGGTGGTCACATATGGATGGTTTGTAGAACTTTCCAAGATTAGGTAGCTTTTTAACAAAAAAGGATCTAGACTGTGTATATTGTCTTTAAGTAGTAAAAGCATAGATTGGATTACATCCCCAATGTCGGACCTGCTGGAAGACAGTGACTTTGTGCCCTGGGATTCCTCCATTGCATCCTGAAGGGCAGGCTAGCTAGAAGACAGTGGATTCATATTCCCAGTCTTCTCCATTATCCCCCAGATGCTGGAGTTGGCTGAAAGAGTATAAGAACACCTGATGGAAGTCCCAAGACCCAGGACAACAGCTGCTACACAGATGCACCCACACCTTTAGAGGGCTAACCAATCAGCAAGGCACATAATGTGGAATCCTCTAAAGCAGTAGCGAGGAGACAGCAGTTGGACGCTGGAGACCTCCACCAACAGAAAACCAGTCCCAGCTCCCACATCCACAGGACAACATCGGCTCCATACCCTGCACATATCTGGGATGTAACATGGACATTATCACAGAACCATAAATACCAGAAAAAAGTAGGTTCTTGGAATAGCTATAAAAACCACCTACATCTGGAGGATATCCCTGTGGAATGGACATCACCTTTGGTCCTTGAGAGAGGCCTCAAAGCCGGTGGGTAGAGCTATGTATCAAGGGAAGTTGGTGAGCACTGACATAGAAGACAAAATAAAAGAAAAAAAAGAGGAAGTGGAAAATAGTAATAGGCAGAAGCAGGGTGCAGCCCCTGATTCCTGAACCCAAGACAGGTCTGGAACTCAGAATGAGATGGCTGAAGTTGGAAATCAAACACTGAAACTTTCTGAAATGATAACTGCAGAAGCAAAAAAAAAGTGGAAAAGGGTATAGAGAAAAAGATCACTCAGGCACAAAAATAAATAATGATTAAAATCAAAGATGTTAGAAAAACACAAATAAATGAATATATGAGCTTAGAAAAAGATGAAAATAAAAAATACCTAACATAGGAGAGAAATGGAATCCATGAAACAGATCCACAAAGAAATCTAGGTGAGTAAGAACTCCACTAAATATATGTGCAACAGTTTGAAGGAAGAAAGGATAGAATTTCAGATACTGAAGACGGAACTGAAGCTAATGACCATAAAAAGAAAAAAATCTTAAAAATAGCAAGAGACCATGAGAAATCAGTCCAACAACTAAAAGATGAAGCAAAGAAAAGTAACACAAGATTGATTGGGGTCAAGGAGAAATCTGGAGACAGCACTAATGCCTTAACAATCATAAATATATATGTACCTTATATAGGAGCACCCAGATATATATGACAGTTATTTGTAGACATGGAAAATCAAATAAGTAATAACACAACTGTAACAGGATTCCTCAGTACCCCATTGTCACACAAGGACAGATCAACAAGACAGAAAATCAACAAAAGAATATCATAGCTGAACCAAACCTGTGACTTAATAGAAGGAAGCCATGCCCAAGCGCCAACTCTATTAAAGGAGAATCAGTGAGCCACTGCCCCACCTCTCCACCTCTCTAGGAACTCTGGATCAGACAGACCCAGGTGCCTAGTCCAATCCACTAAACTAAGGAACTGGCAGCCGATACAGGAGCACCTGGGATACAGCAGTGGGCTAATTTGGAGGAACATAGGGAAATACCAAAATAAAGAAGCAAAATACAATCTCAGAGCTATAGTTCACACAAAACATGTTCAGGAGAACAGACATAGTAGAAATTAGAAGTCACACACATGAAATTTCAGAAAAGATAACAGCTGAAGTAAAGAAGCAACTTAATTCTTGTATTGTTGGGTTAGTTTTACATGCATATATCTGACGGTGTGGATAGCTATTTTGAAAATAACAAAAGCCATTATGGTAACCATTGTTTATTTCCTATGGTTTTGAAGTCTGGCATCATTTTTTTAACCAGGGATTGAACTTACAACCTTGTGCTTGCCAAGCAGGCACTTGTGCTGCTGAGCTAAACCTCCAGCTGGGCAACTATTTTGAAGATAACAAGATATATTATGGTAGCCATTGTTGATTTCCTATTATCTTTTTTTGAAGTTCTGTATCACTTTCATTGTTTTATTTTGATTGACTTTATTGTGCTTTATTTTGTTTGGTTTTATTCTCTTTAAATAAAGAATTTTAAAAAGCAGAGAGTAAAAGGACTCTTTAGGTCTGGGCTATCTAATATAGTACCCATCAATGAGAGGTACTTAAAGTTAACTTTATTTTTTTATTTTAAAGAGAATAAAACCAAACAGAACAGAATGAAGAAAATCAGAATATAACAATGTAAACAACACAAAACTTCAAAACAAGACAACAGGATATCAACAGTGGTTATCATAATGTTTCTTGTTTTCTTCAAAACACTTGTCCATACCTTGACACACAATAATATCAAATATTACAAAATAGTATAAAACCAGTCAAAAGAATAAAAGCATTCAGGACTTCAAAACCAGACAATAGTAAATAAAACATGGTTATTATAATGTTTTGTTTTCTTCAAAACAGATGTCCATACCATCACACATAATAAAATCAAATAAAAGATAACAGAATAAAACCGATCAAAACAAAAGAATAAAAGCATTATAGGATTTCAAAACAAAATGATAGGAAATCAGCTGTGACTACCATAATGTCTCATTTTCTTCAAAATATCTGTTCCTAACATCACACATAATAAAATCAAAAAAACAAAACAGAATAAAACCAATTAAACAAATGAATGAAAGCATTATAAGACTTCAAAACAAGGTAATAGGAAACCAATCATGACTACCATAGTACATCCCATTACGTTCAAAATAGCTGCCCATAGCATCAGACACAGTAAAATCTAACAGAACAGGACAGAATAAATCCAAACATAACAAAATTATGAAAACAATATAAGAGTTCAAGACAAGACAATAAGGAATTAATAGCAGTTATCGCCTGCCCCTCCCAGGTGTATCCTCCTCTATCATTTTCACAATATTGACTGTGTTTTTTGGATCCCATTAACTGCTTCTGTTTTTTATGCTAAGGTTCACCCATATGAGTTCTAACTGCTTCACCTCAATAAAAAGAAACACAAGGAGAATGACTTGAAATAAAATCCATTAATATACTATATACAAGAAACATATTTAACTCAAAAAGAAATTCATAGACCGAAAATCAAAGGCTAGTCAACAATTGTTCCATGTGACAGGAGACCAGAAAAAGCAAGGGTAACTTTCCCATCAACCACAGAATGGATAAAAAAGATATGGTATTTTCATACAATGGAAAGCTACCCAGTATTAAGTAGAATAATCTTGAGGCTCTTGTAGGTAAATGGACACAACTGGAAATCATGTTCAGTTGAAGTTAACTTTAAAACAATTAATTTTTAAAAATGATATAAGTCCTTCAGTTCTATAAGACACGTTTTAAGGGGCTGTAGGCATATGAACTTGCAACTGGACAGTGGACATGGAGATTTCTTTCATCGCAGAAAGCCCTACTGGATAGGAACTGCTCTGGAGCATCTGAGACATTCTCACAATTAGTTAGAAGAGTCAACTAGAGAAGTCATAGAGAAGTGTTTTTACGATGTAAAGTGGGCTTGTATGGGTAGTAAGAAAATGGAAAGGGATTGAGGGAGAGGAGAGTGAAAAGAGAGGAGGGAAAAGAAATCAAATGGGGAATTAAAATGTGTTATATACAGGTACCAATTTCCCATTGGGAATATAAACAATCATAAAAATTTTAAAAATAATTTTCAGGGATAAAAGAAAATGGCTCAGAGTCCTTTCAGAATTTATTAAAATCAAACACTCATTTTGTACGGAAGAATCTATAACTTGTAATATGGGGGAAATCCCCTAGAAGGAAGAGAATCCACAGAATGCAATGAAAGAATGAAAAAAAAAAGAGGCAAATATTGATATAGGGGAATGAAACTCTCGACCTACTGTGTCTGGTATGAACTCATGTTCTCTAAAATCAAGGAATGAATTTTAGGAACAGTGGAGGTGAAGAGTAGAATGTATTTATTGAGAGAAAGCTTCTGTCTGAAGAGAGACAGAAGGGGTCCTGAGGCAGTTACCAAGGACTCTCTCTTTTCCAGGGACTTTTATAGAGTAAAACCATGGGTTCAAGTTGGGGGGAGACTGGCAACTCACAAGGCAGATGGGCATAAGATGGGACATAGCTATAGTTAGCCAATAAGATCAATAGTTCAGGTAAAATTGATTACATTAGGGGCAAATGGGGAAGCGAGTCAGGTGGAAAGTAGGCATTCCTAAGGAGCAGTGACTCTTCCCTAGGGGGATGGGAACTATTTAGGATATCAATCCTCAGGATATGAGTGCATTTGTTTGGCCTTTTGTCTTGAGGCCTGGCCCACATCAGGAGGCAGCAGTCCCCTCCCCTTCCCCCACCTCCTTTGAGGACCTATCCCTGTCTCACTGCTTATAATATTTCTAACTAACTCAGCTGCCTGTAACAATATCATACTAATTCTTATGGAGGCTGTGGTGGATTAACTAATGGCCAACTTGTAAGGCCCAGATGAACTAAATCAGTGTGGTCCTGTGTGCACCTGAGGATTGTTGCCAACAGCATAAAAAGAGAACTGTAGGGGAAGATAGTAAGCTGTTGATTCTCCTAGAGAAGCTTGTCTTGCTGGTTTTCCTGGTATGACCTCAGCAGTTTGCTTGCTTAGGGGAGCTCAGGTCCTCACTATCACTGATGATGGCTACAGTTCTTTTGGAGGGGGGAGCTCTGTTCTTTACTTTGATTATTGCTTCCTGGCTCCAGTACAGATCCCTCAGTCTACTGGCACAGATCCTTCATCCCGCTGACACAGACTTTCTAGCTTACATCACTGACCTTTGGGCCTTCCCAGTGCACATCCTTGATGCGAACTTGCATGAACGTTGTGGCTGGAAGCCCAAAAAGGTACTTTGGCAGGTGAGACCTCCAGGAAAAAGAATGCACCCAGAGTAGACATCAGTTCAAAGGACAGACAGCAGCAAGCATGTAGCCTCTGTCTTTATTGTTTCATTCTTACACTGATAGTTATACTTACTTTCTCCATGTTGACTGAACTATTGCATGTGTAGCTCAGTCATCCTTGTGATGCTATGGCAAGCAGAAATGCTGAAAAGACACCCAGGATTTGGAGGCAGTGTGTAGCTTTATGTTCCTGGCTGGTGTCTGTCCCTTAACATAGCCAGGCACCCAGTGCTTATGAGCTAATATTTTTATATGATGCATAAGCAGGAGGTACAAAGGTGAGACAGAAAAGCATGGCCATTCTCTCATTACATAACAGGATGAGCTCTTCAGTTATGAGAATAGATTAATAAACACTGGTTGTAAGACTAGATTAATGATCATGAACCTTGGCACAATCAGCCACCTTATATGTTCAGTTATGCTTTCACAGTTAAAGGGATCAAGAAACTACACAACCATGAAGCAGTTACAGAGCTAGGCAGTTTCAACAGAACCAAGTTTTGTTTTTTTTCCAAAGAACAATTTTTCTGATACTTTTTCCCATTCAATGTAACTGTACCCTGGTCTGTGCCTGTGCTAGGCAACAGGTTCATGTCTTCAAAATTGGCTAGAGATGTCCTTATCTTCCCCTCGAGCTTTGAAGCCTGAGGCAGTCTTCCTGGGGTGGTACCCTGCAATGAGACATTGTCCTGGGCTCTAGGCCACCAGCTGGACTCATGAAGCACATTGTCATGGGCTCAATGTCTTCACCTGGACTCATGTATGACAGTGCCGGGGCATCCAGGATCTCAGCTGGATTCTTTGGGTCTCTAGAGCATGGACTAGACTAGACTACACTCCTACACTCTTTTACATTTGACTCTTTGGGTGACTACTATAACATAATCCTACACATTAGTTGTCCTATATTAAATCATCTCCTTTGTAAACTCTAACTACAACAGAAGCCTACTTGATTTTCTAATTTATTTCTAGGCATCTGTGAAGTTTTTCACTTTCAACATCACAACAGGGATTTGTCCAAACAATGTTTATGTTACTTACATTCCACATAGAGAACAATTACCATTCTCAAATGCTGATGGATGTGGAAGAAGTTCATTTTGGCTCAAGACAATGTTTATCCAAGGGAAAATGCCCATGTTGATAATGTTATCATTCACAATGATATGTTCTAAATGGAAGACACAGCATAAGATGCTTATATTTTATTTGGACAGGGAATATCCCATGATTACTCAGTTTGATTTGAAGTAAACACCATTAAGATCTCTTGCCTGTGTAAAGACTTTAAAATTCAAATTTAGCTCTGTCTATTGCTCTTTACCATGGATAAACTAATTAGAATCAGTATTTTCTGGCTCTGAAGTCAGAAAAAAATAACTAGAAAATGGTCTCCATAGTTCTGACCTTTGACAATAATGATAATCTTTATATTTGAGTTGTAGTTTACAGTTAGCAAAGTGATTTTAGGCAAAGTTTTCAGTTAAAATAATTCATTTTGTTCTGAGAGTCTGAAACAGACGAGTGTTTGGAATTGATTCTAAAATGTGGAAATTCATGTTTATAAAATCAAGTCAACTGTTCCAAAGACTCACAGCGTTGAGCAGAACTAAAGTCTTAATTTAATGTTATTTCTGCAATGTGTAGCTGACTTTCTGACAGTTTTGTGATCTGGACCAATTGCTACTAGCAGATTTTTAGCACACTGGAAAAGAGAAGAAAGGAAAGGGAAAGAGAAGGAATATAGGAAATGGACAAAAACTAAGAAAGAAAAAAGACAGTTTTATAGTCATAAAAATAATAAGTAATACTCTTGTCTAGTACTGTGATATAGCACCTAGGATGGTATCTTGGAACAGAGAGGATTGTTAATCTAAAAAGAAGGAAATCTTTTAAAAATTTTAAACTTTAATGACTATCAGCATTATTAATGTGTATTAATAGATTCATTAGTTGAAATAAATGAACTATAATGATCTAAAATATTCACAATTAAGAAAACTTGGAATATCAGATATGGGAGTGTTCAGTATTACCGCTGTGATATTTCTAATGTTCCTAATACAAAATTCCAACTTGTCATATTTATATCAACATCATGTATATCTTTGTATGTGTGTGGGGGGGTCTTTCATTCCATATCTTACATTGTTGATTTAAAGCAAATCAAACATATTCTGATCATTAACATTTTACATGGAAAAATGAAACTTGTACTAGACATAGAGAAGGAGTCAAAATGTCTGCTGTAGAAAGAATCCTAGTGCAATATTCTGCATGGCGTTGGTAGGCATTGTGTGAAAAAACTACCTAATTTTGGACAAGTAAACTTCCTTCACCATATAACTTCTTAGAGGTCTTAGTAAGCTAACAAATTGTGATTGGACAATTTGGATGAGGGATCCAAAAAATATATAAATACTTATTTAAACAAGATGAATTTGGGATTATCATTTTTTGTTTTGAAAAATCCAAAGAAGTATGGTATACTTTTCACTTCAGAGTGTGTGTATTATAAATTATGTCATATAACATATGATACAAAAGTCTAGAAACCAATTTGCTGAAACTATACCTGCATGAAAAATCAAAATCATTAGTAAAGTTTCCTCAACAAGTGTAGATAGGGTATGAAAATTTGTATTTCTGACAAAATCCCATGTAATGCTACTTTTGGTCAGAGATAACACTTTCAAGACCGTGGATCCAGATGTCATTTTGATTGCTTCGATGATACAAACATGCACATTTGAAGGAACTGGAACCACTAAGATTTGTGATGTATCACCCATTTTAGCATCTCAGTTTCTTTAGTATAAATTTCATTTTCTCATGTAAAATTTTACCAATTAGATGTATGATTTGATTGCAATCAACCATATAAGAAGCAGTGTGAAAAACATATATGTGTGCCTACAAACAGAGATGTCCCATGACACTGAGGACATTGTTTTTTTAGGTATATAATCGAACTCAGTTCTTTCTCCTTACACATCCACAGTTACGGCCCATTGATACCTCTCTCCAGTGTCACTACATCAAATGTGTATCAGTGGCCTCCCTGAGGCACTCCTATCTCTAGACCACTCCGGTGCTGTCAAAGTGTACATTTCGTAAAATAAAATGCACCCCTACCTCAGTCAAAAGAAAAGTTTCAGATGCTTTGTTCTTTCTGCTGAATGCTATCTGATCATTTCCTGACAACAACATACTATGCATAGGCATGTACACATACATTCCTCATGTTAAAGAGCAGCTCGTGTTCATTTGGGAATATTCCAAATATAATAATCTATAGGGAAAACAAAACAATATTCCCCAACCCCCAAATTAAAGTTATTCAGAGACCTAATACCCAGATATAACCACAGTTAACTTTCTATATTATCTTCTAATTTTTTTCTGACATGCATACAATGTTGCAATTTTTTGCTTATTGCTAATTTCGATTACTTCTAGAAATTCTCTCATACTATTATTTATTATATATTTTTCCACATAGGCTGTATAGGTATTAGTTTATAGATGTTTAAAAGTCAACCAGTGAAATTCACCTTTAATTTTCATATTATTTAAACTTTCACTCTATTAACTCATAGGTTGCTAATACTTTACCATATTGATCTTTAAATTAAGATATTATATATCTTAACCTAATTTTTTTTCTTGGTCTTCTTATGTTTCTGATATTTAGAAGTCTTAATCACAGAACTGAATCTGTATTTTTTTTCTTTTCTCCACTGTTTTACTAGTCTTAAACACATAATGTTATTTAAATGTTCACTTTTATATTGTTTTGTTTTAGTATATTACTTTTCTATCCAGCCAAATGTATCAATCCAATGAACACTAACTCTGCAGTTTTATCAAAATGCATTATTTTATCTCATTGATTAAGTATACTTTATGGTTCCAGTAATTTAGTTGTCCTCATTTTAGGATACCATATATTTAAATCTTTTATGATTTATGAACATTTTGTTTATGTCAATTTTTTACATTAAGTCCCGTCTCACTTCTTGTCATATTTTGTGCTTTGTATGATGCTGTTTTAATTATGAAAGCTTTGTAACACTATACTTCATCAATTCTATGATGTTTAATTTTTCATATGTTAATACACAAGTGAAATTGACTCTTCCAAAGTGATTCAGAAAATTAGAGATGTTTTCACTCTCTTTTTGGAATTGCCTAAAACCAAGGTATATATTATAATCAATGATTCAAATATTCACTGAAATATGGAATAAATTAATATCTGGTGGCTCAAGGTTTCTCACATTATTCTTTGTCAAATTTAATTTGCATTTGCATTTTTTGTTTAACTGTGCATTTGCTAGTAATTTATCTATATCTCAATGCATAGATATTTTTCCCATCACCCAGTATGTTTGCTTTCTATTCTATCTGAAATAGTTTCCTACTGCTTTGTTTTGTTGTATGTTTCAGGATAAATTTTTTTCATTCTTTAATTCTTACATTTAGCACAATTTTATCTTTATTATTTTCTCTACGTGTGGCTTATATGCTTACATATTGAATTGTAAGCTCAATGCAATTATCTTTTTCCTCCAATATAAAAATTTAATGCTATCATACTTGTTCTCATAAGTGAATCTTGTTTTATGGTTTCTGGAAGCTGTCTCTTTTTTTCTGTCATTTTTTGGCACATGGCCAGGCATTTGGGAGCAATTATTCTGGTTTTAAATTCTTAAGCATTTGCTTTTGGTTTTCATGATAACCCCTATTAATCAATCATTCTCTACTTCATGAAATTGGCTCTTTTTATTTCTTTATTGTCTGTTCAAAAAAGACAAGACAATTACCAAGCTCATATTTTTCTTTCCTTTTCAAATTGTTCATTTTAGAAGATTTGGCTTTACAAGTAAATGATTATTAAGTTATTATTACATGGAACATCTCATTTCATCAACTACTTTGGCATCACAAAATATGAAATAATCATTTAAATAGATTCTGTCATTAAATCGTTGACACTGTAATTGTATTTATTCTTATTATAAAATTTTACTCATTTCATAGCTATAATATGTATTTAGTCTTATTTTAAAGAAACTCACACATATAGAATACATTTTTAACCACTTTTGTGTCTGAGAATGTTCTCCTGTTGCTTCGATATATGCAGAAATATTTAGTCTATATTTAGGTCTCATATTTACCACATCAAAATTTTAAAGACATTGTTCAATTGCTCTTATGTAATTAATATTTCATTAAAGAAATCTGAAACCAACTTACATCCCTTTCTTGCTTCATTGTCTGAAAGTTTATAGAAATTTTTGCTTTGAGTGGTTTCTTTGAATTTTATTTTCTAGGGATATTTTTGTGCCTTTCTGTTAAAATCTCACAGTTATATTAGTTGTGGAAATTTTTAGCAGTCTCTG
Organism: Dolichotis patagonum; assembly: GCA_004027295.1. Lineage (NCBI taxonomy): Eukaryota > Metazoa > Chordata > Mammalia > Rodentia > Caviidae > Dolichotis > Dolichotis patagonum. Next base: position 11,777 of record PVJX010028231.1, on the reverse strand, counting down.
CTTTCCTCACTAGAAACACTTTTAATGATTATTTCTCCTCCAAATGTTCAGCTTTTTTCTTTGAGAAAACTCATATATTACTTTTAAATTCTATAACTTTCATATATAGCACTTCAGTTTTTTTCTAATAGTTTCTTAAATCCATTAGTTTTTCTCATTTGTTTTCAGGAATGATATCTCATTTTCATATAACACATAAATGGTTGTATTTGCTGCAATAATGGTTTGCATCTTTAATGTCTGATGCAATTCTAAATATATTTTTGCATTATAGTTGACCATATCTACTATCCTTTCTGATCAAATTTTTAACAATTCACTATTTGGTCTATATATCTCATTTTGCTTTCAGTCCATTTCCTTCTGTCTCAGGTCTAACTTTATTTATTCTCCATACTCACTGTGTATGCATATATATACACATCATCATTTGTTAAATTTGGGATTTAATTTAACTGAACTACTTTAATATCTTCATCTGGGTTTCTTTAATAAGTCACGTGTTTTTTAGCATTTCAAATCATATTGCAGAATGATGTTTTAGTTTCCATTTCTCTGCATAGCAATTATATTTTAATAAGACACAGGCTGCTTTGTTTTCCTTATTTTATGAGTGAAGATCTATTCTACTTACAGCACCACTAATCAGTGGGATGTCTTTGGTCCCACCACTGTACATTTGATGGTAAGTCAAATATTCTTCTTAGATCTTCCTTAGATGAAAAGTAAATTGCAATGCACAATTCTTGGCTCAATTCCCAGTATCTTTTCTGTTGGAATTAAAAGGAATGTCTTTCATTGCATCCTCTGGAGTTCTTACAAAAAAATTAAATCAGTGCATGGAATTCTACTTTGTGTATTGCTCCCATACCTTCTTCACTTTCTGTCTCAAACCATACTGTTTAGTTTTGATAGCTAAACTTTCTGGTATGAAATGCCTCTCCTTTTAAAAGCTTTACTCTCAACTTCCTACTTCCTTGGATATTATTGCAAGAAAAGAAACACAGACATTATTGAAACCACATGTAGTACCAACAATTATATAATATCCTGATAGAGCACAGAGGTGATGGCTTGCTGAGGTCCTAGGTGTTATCAGTCAGTGCTTACTAGAAAAATATTTAATGCAAGGTATACAAATATATAAGAATTTACGAGATTGGCTCACAGTAGCAGCCCACAGAGTGAAGTATGGAAGAGTGCAAAAGGTCTACCTATGCACAGGAGATCCAATGGATCCAGTGGAAGCCCCAGAGCCCAGCATAGTGTCCCATGTGAGTCAACAACAGGAGGCCAAAGGGTCTGGGATAGGAGGCTAATGGGTCTATGCTGGAAGACTGAAGAGCCTGAAATGGAAGCTTGGAAAGGATGCTGAGGGTGAAGGCTGGAGTATCTCTGAAGAAACAAAAGTAAAGCTTTCTTACATATTTTCATTTTGTACTATTCTGGTGACACACTTCCCAAGGGTGCATCTTCCACCCCCAGAATTATGCTTATCCTATTTAGTTGGGCACTTCTTGTTTAAGTTGAAACAATCACTTTACTATGAACCTAGCACACAGATACACCAGGCAAACTAAGACAGAAAAATTGAAGAAGGAAACAGAACTAAGAGATCCAGGGAAGATGGCTGATTAAGAGGTAGCATGGTAGAGAGCCTCTATCAGAGAAACAACTCAGGTGCTAGAATTTAACACCATGGAGAAGATCAGATGAAAGGAGGATTCTCATGACCCAGCAAGAAAGAAGAAAGAAAGAAGAAAGAAAGAAAAAAAGAAAGAAAGAAAGAAAGAAAGAAAGAAAGAAAGAAAGAAAGAAAGAAAGAGAAAAAGAAAATGTGGATGGAAGGCTGGAGCCGAACATACTCTCATCAGAGCTGGCCTCACGCTATACTGGATACCTTGGAGTCAGACAACTCGCAGTCACCCTAAAGTTGCAGTCATGCTAAAATCAGGGGTTGGTGAGCCTGAGGCCTTTGACAGGAGGAAGCACCGTAACAGAGAGTGGAACCAGCATGGAGAGCTGCACTAATGAATGGTGAGTGCACAGAATTTGGTCCTGTGGGAGAGGGTGACTGGCTGGACGACATATTGGAATTGGGCAGGATGGGCCTGAACTCAAAACTGCAGTGGTGTCAGTGGCCCAAAGCAGACTGGTGGGATCTGCTTGGGCTGGGTCACGCTACTGGTCAGGACCCAATAGCCAGGGACTAAATTGATCTGAGCCAGTGATGTCCACATGGCACAGACTAACATGGTGAAGGCACTTGCTGGTTGACTGGCTCAGAGGAGAGGGGCCAGCCCACATAGCCCCTGCATGTACCTCAATGATCAACAGCAAACTGAAGAGGGCAGCAATCCCCTAGCCAGCACACTTAAGAAAAACTGTAAGCAATACAGAAAGGTCCTGAGACCTCCACCATACACCTGTCTGAAAGAAAACAAAAACATGACAAGAGAAAGAAATAAGACAAAGCCTCCAGCCACCAACCCAGGGAATGTAAGTCCAGGAGAGGTACATACAGAAGAGATCAAGGGCAGCAAACATGCAATTTCAGACATGACATCAGCGGACATAAAGAAATATCTTTGTGACACCATAGATGAACTCAAAACTCCTTCAAAAACTGGAAAAATTTCCTGGCAGAAACTAGAGATAGATTAACAAAACTTGAAGATAGGTTTCAATGTCTGATTGTGAAAGGAAAGATCTCTTAAAAATAGCAAGGAAACAGGCAGTAACAATACAAAGGCTAGAAGACAACAAGAGGATCTATAACTTAAGAATAAAAAATGTGAGTGAAGAAGCGGGGATAAACCCCAATAAAATGCAAAGGTTATTCACAGAAATAATTAAGGAAAACTTACAAAGCATAGAAAAAGGAAATGATATGCAGATGCATGAAGCATACAGAACTCCAGCCACCTACAACCAAAACAGAACTACACCCAGACATATAATAATCAAGATCCCAGAAATCCAGCACAAGAATGGAATATTAAAAGCTGTCAGAGAAAAGAAATAGATCATCTATAAAGGAAAACCCATCATAATCACAACAGACTTCTCAGCACAAACCATCAAATCAAGAAGAGCTTGGAGTGAAGTATTCCAAGCCCTGAAAGAAAATAACCTCCTGTCCAAATTGAGGTACCCTGCAAAACTGTCTCTCAGGATTGATGGAATATCAAGATGCTTCCATGACAAAGAGGAACTGGGGAGTTCATGAACACCAATTCAACACTACAAAAAATACTGAAGGACATTCTAAAGAGAGAGAAAAGTATCCCCAGGATTCCAGGAACAGTAGCAGAGAGGCCTCAATGAACAGAGCAGACAGTGGAATGAAGGAGAAAAGTAGACAACAAACAGCAGAAAAATAGCATAGCAGAGATGATGAAGAGAAGATTGGCTATAATCCCTAACACAGATGGCCTTCATACACTAACAAAAAGAAACACAGGCAGAGTAGATCAGGAGATAGGGCCCATTGAGATACCCTGTATAGGGAATATAATCAACTTGAAAGAGGGTTTATGAACCAAAAGTCAAAGATGAGAAAACAATGCTCTATGTGACAGGGAACCAGAGAGAAATAGAGACAGCTCATCCAGCAGCTGCAGATATGTTAGAAAGACTTGAAACTTTTGTGCAGTGGAGAACTACTCAGCTATAAGGAAGGAAAACCTTGACCCTTTAGTAGGTAGAGGAACACAACTCAAGATCAAGCTCAGGGGTAAAAAGGTTCAGAACCACTTAGGTAGATAGTGGTTTGCCCCCCTAATCTAAAAACTAAAGGAATTAGTGGGACCCAAAATGTACAAAGCACCCTGTGAAAATGAAAAGGGAGAATTGTCTAAAAAAATAAAGTGGGGGGAAGGCAGAGGACATCATTAATAGTGCATCAGTTTTTAAAATCCACATTATCCTTATTGCTCTGTTTAATTTGATTTTATTCTGTTCCAGTCTGTCTACTTGTACTAGATTTGAGGGCACAGACAGCTATTCCAAAAATAGCAAGATATACTAGGGTAACTATCCTTAATTTAACTAGATAGCTGTTTTGTCTTGACTGATTTTATTCAAATCTAGTATTCTTGATAGTATCAAGTCTGACAGTAGAGGAAACTACTCTGAAGATGACAAGATTCAGTAGGATAGTGCTCTGGTTTGATTATTAACAGCTTTTGAAGTCCTATAATGTCTCCAATGTTTTGTTTTCATTAATATTGCTATGTACTGCTATGTTCAATTATACTATGTCTGATGATATAGACAATTCTATTGAAAATAACAAGAGACATCATAGTAACTACTGTAGATCACCTAGTATTGTAGTTTTACATGTCTTTTTCATTGCATGTTTTTCTAGGAATTTGTTTTACTTTGTATTGTTTTGATGTTTTTCCCCTGTAATACAGAAAGGATAGGTGTATATGTAGAGGCTCATGCATGCATAGAACTTCTAAACAGTTGATGAGAATTGATTATGTAATGCACAATGAAATGAACAGATACTTTGAAGAAAAAGAGACACTAAGGTACCCAGTGCTAATTCTGTAGCTTCATGGTATAAAATCTAGTGATACTATTATTCTTTGTTCAGAGTGATATTAGTCTGTTTTGTTTTGTTTAATTTCAACATACGTGAAGGTATGGACAGCTATTTTGAAGAGAATGAGAGACATTATGGCAGCCATCATTGACTTCCCTATTGTCTGGTCTTGAAGACCTCAAATGCCTTCATCATCCTGTCCTGATCAATTTAATACTATTTTGTTTGGTATGAATTCACTTTGTGAAGATATGGACAACTATTTGGAAGAAAAAGAGACAATATGATAGACAGTGAAGATCTCCAATGGTCTTGTTTGAAATCTGTGCTTCTTAAATTGTTTTCTTATGATCTGTTTTGTCCTGTTTTGTTTTTGTTATAGATTAAAAGCTGGTGGTCAACTTAACACCAGCTGGATTAAATCACCATGCTGCTGAGCATAGATGTTCCACCTGAGGAAAGTTGCCAGCATAAATAGAGAAGTGGAGAAGGAGAAGCCAGGCGTTAAGGCGTTGAGGTGTTAATGCCTTGAGGCATTGCAGGTTTTCCTACGTGTTGCTGTTTGAACCATGGGTTCTCCTGGAGAAGCTCTGGTCCTCACATTGAGCATTGCTTCCTGACGCCAGAGGGGAAGACGTGTGCCTCTTGGTCTCCAGGATGAACTCGTCATGCTGGCTTCCTGGCATGTAGTCAACTGTGCTTGTTGTCGGAAGAGCTTAGGGCCTCCATGTTGATGAGAATGGCTGTGGTGCATTTCAGGAAAGCCCTGGTGTTTGAGTGTTACTTCTTGGCTCCAGCGTAGAACATTCAACATACCAGCACTGCTCCTTCTCCCTGCTGGCATAGACTTTCTAGCTTCTACCACTGACCTTTGGGCCTTCCCAGCACAGATCCATAAAAGGGACTGGCGTGAGTCCTTCTTGTGGGCTCTAGACCTCCAGTTGGACTTGTGCGAGGCATTGTCATGAGCTCTGGTCTTCATCTGGACTCATGTGGGACATTGCTGTGGTATTTAGGCCCTTGGCTAAATATTCTATGTCTTCAGTGTTGTGGATAGATTTCCTGCATTTTCTTGTGTTAACTCTGGGTGACCATCATAAAAAATATTATAAACTCCATTTCATGATTTTAATTATTCTCTGCACAAACACTGACTACAACAGTTATGTTTAATTTTACCCTCTTTAAAATAAAAAAAAACTAAGAAAAACAAAGTATTTTACTATCTTTTTCTGTTATATGAGCCTATTCTTTCATGAAACCACCATTTGGTTCCTCTCAATCCAGTTCCACTGGCTTTATAGTTAGTAGAAATTCCTCCCATTTTTGAATAATAAGGTGTCTACCATTCATAACTTTTATGATGCTGTGTTTTCCTGTGTCTTAATTTCTGTTACAAAGGGAAGTTGGTAGAGATTGACTCAGGGTTAACTAGCCAGAGCCCATTTTAAACTGAAGTCTAAGGTTCAGTGGTGAACACAGAGAAGACAATTGCCCACACTAGAAGACAACATCATTGTTGATTTTTCCCATTGTGGATCAGTTTGAGCCATAACAGTGCTGTTTATTTTCAAGATCAAATGTTGAGCAAAGTTAATAATGTTAATTCTGATTATAAATTCTAAAAATCCCATTTGGCATTGATATAAGATTAAGCTGTATGTTACTTAGATTAGAATAATATTGGATAGAATTTGATGGTTTTATATAATAAACTAAGAGTAAAAGTCCACACTATTTTTAGATTTTGATAATTTTGGTTTCCTTTAAGATGTCAAATCACTTTTAAATAATCTTGTATGTATTTAAAGATCAACTACAGCTGTGTTCTAAAACTAAATTGTGTAAATTTTTGCAAATATTCCTTAAAGAAATATTCATATTTCCATGTACTGTCTTTAAGATAGAACCATTTGTTATTAGTATATGTGTGTGTGTGTGTGTGTGTGTCTGTGTTTGTGTATATATGAAGTGTTGATAATTATGAGAGAATATTAGGTAAGAATTCTGTCTTCTTATGGTCTTCGCATCCTACAATTTCATAAATTTCTAAAGAATCACCTCCTATATTGAAAACTCTACTCTTAAACTAGATTTTTGATGTAAGAACTATGACCTAAGTCTTCAAGAATTTTTGACAGTATAGGTTCAGCAATCTTCTAGTTGACTAGGAAGTATGATTGTTCTTGTAGAAAAAAACCTTTCCATACTATTACCCAGGTGAGCATTAACTACGAAAATTTAATGTGAAAAGATGCTGCTGGATATAGTTGTGCACACCAGTAATTACAGAGCACTAGAAACCTGGGTAGGAGCATTATAATTCCCAGCCCAGCCTGGGAAACCTAGCAACATAGATAGTTGAGACTCTCTCAAAATAAAAAATAAATAAAATAAAAATAAAAACCTGTTTCAAACTCTAATACCATAAAAATAAACTCTAAATAATTAAATAATTGTATATTGATGCTAATTATATGATAAATATAAAATGCATAATGAAGTGGGAAGGGATTTAGGAGCCAGAAATTCTAAGGTAAGATCCATCTATGAGGGGCCGAGAATTCAGCCCAGTGGCATAAAAGTGCTTTCTGGCAAGTGCGCAGTCGTAAGTTCGATCCCCGGCACAAAAAAAAAAAAAAAAAAAAAAAAGAAATCTATGCAACCTTGAACCCATGATCTAATCCATAACTTAATTCTTGTATTGTCAAATAAGACTACTGCCACATACTTCACTAATTTAAAAGATTTTTAAAAGGCCAAATGATACATGTATGTGTAAATATAAATTTAAAACATATATACATGAAAAATATTACGCTAAGTGAAACATGCTTTATCTCCACACTTATATAGCACCAACAGAGACATCTTATTTCACTGAAAATTAAATAATCAATGTGAATTTATTGAGCCTTAGTTGAAAAATAAAAACTCAGATTCAACATATAAAAATTGATTTCTTTCTACTATTCCACTTTTCAAATGCATGTCAATGTTTAATAATCCACAGTATATTAAGAGTTTTTCTAAAATTATTAAAAACTGAGTACTACTCTCTTAGGTACAAAAAATTCAATCCTGTAGTAGAATGCTACAGATGACAGTTACTCATTGATAATTTTTCCACTAATATTTATGCACCATATTTCATTCTTTCAATACTACTTCAATGATTTGTAGACTTTTACTTAGGCACTTTCTAATTAAGTGCATTTTTAATAGCTATAGTTTTTATTGTCAAATCATTCTTGATTCAGACGTTAGGCTGACGGTTGTTTCTTAATTGCTCAAATTTTTTTTACTTAATTAGCTTTAGATGGCAGAACAGATGGTTTGTGAATCCATTGGTGTTCTATATATGTGATAATATACTTTTGTTCTGTCTAATAGGGTGACTCTGCTTTTCTAAATTTTCTCATTAAACAGTACACTTAGTTTCTCATTTTTTCAATTTCTGTCAAGAATAGTATGAAATAAATATGAATTTTCAAATTGCATTACTAGCCAAATTCAGAGTAAAATACAGAAGTTTTAAATTTGGTATGGTTGGGAGTGTATTGCTTAAGGTTAACCACACTATATGATGTTGACTCAATAACAGAGGAATCTTCCTTCAGTTATCCTGAGGGAGTCAGTCTCCTCATAATTTTCCTTATTTAGGGGATAGATCGTGGATCAAGGCAAACAATACTCCCAGTCATCTGCTTTCAAAGGCTTACAATCTAGGGCTGGGAGGAGGTACTGGTTATTAAAACACTCATCACAGCATTGCTCATATAATTACAAGCTGTAAAAACAAGTTAATCATATGAATACAAAAACCTAAACCAACATTAGAGGATCAGAGAAGTCTTGAAGGATGGAGTGCTTAAACTGTTGATGAGTATTAAGAAACACAGATGTGGGATATGGTGTTTTTAAATATGAAATGTCCCCCAGAAAAGTACATACTGAGGGACTGGTCCCACGTATCAGTGTTCAGAGGTGGAGCCTAAAAAGATGATGGCATCAAAAAAGTAGTAAAATTATAGTTCGATTAACATATTCATGAGTTCATGGCTGACAGGGCTTTTAGGAATGGGACTCAGTTTAAGAAGGTAGATCCCTGGAGTCATATGCTGTCCTGGTCTTCCTCTCTGGCTCTTTTAGTCCCTCTCTCTGCTTGCTTGTGCAATCAGATTAGAAGCCTTCCTCTATTTTCCACCATGATATTTCTACTTCACACCCTTAGAGGTAATGGAGCAAACCATGGACTGAAACCTCTGAAACAGTGAACTAAAAAACATCTTTCAACTTTTAAGTTGTTTATTTCAGGTGTTTTATTACATTAATGAACAGCTGAATATCACAGAAAAGAAGTAAGAATATTCCAGGCACAGAAGTTACAACTTATCGCTTCTCGGCCTTTTGGCTAAGATCAAGTGTAGTATCTGTTCTTATCAGAAGTTACAACTTGTGTTTCAAATATAATTTGAAAGCATTTGGCAAATGAGAAAAGGACAGAGTGGTTAAAATAGAGAAAGGAAAGGGAAACATCTATCCTGTGGGCCTTGAGAAATTAAAATAGCCAAACATTTCCAGTTAGAGTAAAAATTCCAGTCAGTATCTGAAGAGTACAGTAAAGCTTTTAATGTTTTAGAGAAGTGTAATATTACCATAATTGCTTATAAAAATAACTTGGTTGATTTCAATGTGCAAATTGCGGTCAGCTAACATATCTACCACTTCATACATATAAAAAGTTAGGTAAATACACAAAAATCTTCTTGAAAATATTCTTATTTTTAACAGCCAGTATAGATTCCTCACAGACCCAAGTAAGGAAGATGAGTTCAGCAAAAAATTTCCGAGTTATGGCAGAACATGCACCCAGGAACAAATGGTTATCCTTTAGCCTGAGTCACAAGCTAGAATTTGCAAATTTGCAGAAAGCTGGGACATTGAAAGTCCTGGCCAATTGTGGGCCAAAGCAATTCTTGATATGTAATGTAAAACTGCTTATTAGAGAATATTCCACAATGCTGTGATACATAAGGTAGCTATCATAAAGCATACAATTCCAATTAAAAGGGAGTTTAATAGTTAAACAACTTCTCATGAAGTCTAGTGCAACAAACAGAAAGACAAGAACTTCGACAACAGAATAAATTGTAAGCTATTGTAAAAAAAATCTAAAATAATAAATAATGGAAGAATTTGGTCTACAACAAATCAATATAAACATTGTGTAATTATAGACTTGAAATGAGTGAAGGAGTTTCCAAAGATGGCAGACTGGTAGGTAGCAGGAGAGAGATCCTCTCTGAGAGAGACAGCTTAAATGCCAGAATTTAACACCCTGGAGAGACCCAAAGTTTGACTGGCCCAGAGGAGAGCAGCCAGCGCACACTGCACATGTTTGAACTTCACTCTCTGATAGTGGCTGGCAGAGGGCAGAAGTCCCTAGACTGTGTGCTCCACAGGAGCATTAACCAATAAGAAAAGGGGTTGGGAATTACACTGTACACTTGTATGGAAAAAAACCAAAAACATGACGAGAGTGAGAAATAAGAAAAAACTCCCAACCCCAAACCCTGAGAACATTGATCCAGGAGAGGTAAATACAAAAGAGATTGAGGGCAGAAAACATGCAACATCAAACATAGCAGTAGCAGACATAAAGAGATATATTAAGAACCTCGTAAGCGGGATCAAAACTGAAATATTAATCAAATTAAATAAGAGATAAGTAGATTAATAAAAGAAAGGCTGGGCAGCTCTCAAGAAGACATAGACAGAAGAATGGAGAGAAACAAAAGGAGAGAAACATTTAATGAAGAAAACAAGAAAAACCTAGAATTCATGAAGCAAATTCAAAGAGATTATCAGGAAACTAAAGACTCCATAGAAAACTGGCAAAATGGGCTGTTTGGATTGAAAGTCTGCCCAGACCAGCATCTCGGCGGGACTCTTTGGGGCTGGTAGGCCCGCCCTTCATCCGCAAGGAACTGCCTGGAGATCGGTATCTGGGCCAGGGCTGTTTGGGCCGGTAGCCCAGCCCTTCACACCCAGGAAGACTCCCAGAAAGCAGAATCTCAGGCTGTCTCTTTGGGACCCGAAACTCCCGACCATAGAGTGGCCTGAGCTGTTTGGATCGAAAGTCTGCGCAGACCTGCATCTTGGCGTGACTCTTTGGGACTGGTAAGCACGCCCTTCATCCGCAGGGAACTGCCTGGAGATCGCATCTGGGCCAGGTCTGTTTGGGCCCATAGCCCCATCCTTCACCCCCGGGAAGTCTCCCAGAAAGCAGCATCTCACGCTGTCTCCTTGGGACCCGAAACTCTCGGACCCGCAGAGTGGCCGGGGCTGTTTGGATTGGGAATATTGTGGAGACTGGCATCTTGGCCAGGTCTGTTTGTGATCGGGGACTTTTCAGAAACCAACATTCTGGCCTGACTCTTTGGGACTTGCAGGCCCTTCACTCGCAGGGAACCTCCTGGAGACCTGCATGGAACAACGCACGGAGGCCTGGCCTGCCTGAGATTCCACAGGCTCCGGGGTGGCCACATCCAGCATTCGCCTTACAACTTAGGGAGCCAGGAGCCCACAGAGGGGAGTTAGGACCCTGTGAGGAAGCCAGGAGCCTGTGGGGGAGCCACTGCCCCTCCAGCAACTGAGGGTGTAACAGGTAATTTGCCACATAAGCAGAGAAAGCTTTGGAACACCGCTCAAAGTAAGGAAATACAGAAAAATGACAAAAGGAAAGATCAAAAGGCAGGCTCAAAGCCCTAGCCCTACCCAAGAAAGATTAGAAGCTGTGTACATAGAAGAAAAAAGAAGCCATACACCTGAAATGTCTGAAATGATATCAAATGAAATAAATATGCAAATAGGGAAAGCTAAAGAGAAATGCAAACCAGAAATACTTGCCCAGGTAAAAGAAGAATTGATAAAAACAGTGAAAGAAATAGTGAATGCATCTAGTGAAAACACATAAAAAATTAGAGGAACAAAGCAAACACATAGAATCCCTCAAAGAAGAATATAAGAAACAAACAGAATGCATAAAGCAGATTCAAAGAGACATACAGGAAATGAAAAATTCTATTGAAAGCTGTAAAAACCACCTCAATGAAAGTGAAGACAGAATTTCAGACCTCGAAGATAAGATTGCAGCCAGTGAGCAGGAAAGACAAGATCTATTAAAAATAACAAAGAATCAGGAAATAACAATTCAACA